>VDFB02318049.1:0-30961 GCA_007258455.2 Sequoia sempervirens | reverse complement strand
CATGCCACAATTCTATGATCTTCGTTCATCGCACAACTTTAAAACACGACCATCAAATGAACCCTTCTTTAAACTGACATCGTTGATCTTCGTCTATTGACTGTCACTTTACACCATCAAACACACTTTAATGTATCAAGTTGAGTCATATTAGGGTCCCACTGAAAAATACCATTCTCACTGATACCTCTTGTGAAAGACATAGGCCCACATCACCATTTGTCATCCACATCATCACCACACAATTCACAACAAGGATGTGAATATGTTTTTCAAGCAATCACTCTTCACCATCTATCAGCATAGTCACCTTCCATCACTGTCACCTTCCTATCGGATCCCACCAAGGTCTTCACCACTATACCTTGCATCTTTGATCGGGTAGTCCCTACTGCCCACATGTCATCCATGTCAACATTGTGCAACAACTATCACCTATGTGACTTGACATGTCGGTCAGTCACACACTACCAATTGTCCTCATACATCATACTCCACTAACTCCTACCAATCATTGCCCATTGCATAAATACTTTCTTCATTTAGCTTCATCATTGCGATGTGAAACAGTCAAGCAATGCAATAGAATTTTGTCACCTATACACTGTTTATGTCATCTTCCACTAGCTCTTGATGTCCATCACTCATCGTGAAAACCATCTTATCACTTCACTTCACAACAAAAATGTGAAGCGACTAAGTGATATATCACCACGTGTTAGCTTATTATTTATCCATCTTTTGCCACCTTTTTGTCCTTACCACGTGTCACAATCCCACTAGCCCATGGGTTCAAACTGAGTCAACACTTTCTTTTGGTGAGATGGCAGGTTGCTACCACCTGTCCTTCTATTGGTTGTCGGGGATTGGGGATCCCATGATCAACATATTATGTAGATCTCAAGCAAGTAAACCGACAACCATACCTCTGAATAGCGAAGAACGAAGCCCTTTTGCAGGTCGGGATCCTCACTTCATAAAACTCATCATTCCTTTCGGTAAGGTGCAAGCCTCCCTATCGACCTACGAACACCAAAGCCATTTTAGGGATTGGACTTCATACACTTACACCCACTACCGTAGGCTAAGTAAAGGTACTATGAACCTCCAAAGTCCGAATTCCAACAACTTCCAAACCTTCTAAGCCTTTTTCAAATGCATTCGATAAGCAATACATCCGAAGACCGATGCCCGATTACTTACACAACTTCTAAGTCTTTTACCATGGAATTTGGTAAGCAATAAGTCCAAATCCAAAAATATAAAACCTACAAACTTAGCATGAATTTGACTAAGTCTTTTACACCAAATCTTCTTTTGACTTCAATCAAGTACATTGTTGCAATCTTTCCTTTACACCAGCTCCATTTCACCTTTGATCTCTCCTTTTGACATCAATGTTGATCTCTCCTTTTTACATCAATATTGATCTCTCCTTTTTACATTAATGACAACAATATGCCAACAATCTCCCCCTTTTTCATTGATGGAAAAACCAAAATGCTCCAATTGATCAGAACCAATTAATGAGAATTTGCACAAATTTCTCCCAGCAGAGCTCTCTCCTCAAACAGAGCATTTTCAGAACTCTCTCCCCCTTTGACATCAATGGAAAAGGGTCACTCCAAAAAATCTTGCTACTGGATGCTCCATGTTTTTGCGGCCTCTACTTCTCACCAATGGCAAAGAGACTTTTCTCCCCCTTTGAATGATACCAATTGAAGACAATTGTTGCTCTCATGCTAATTGTTGCACTCAACCTTTTACTGTAATGGAAAAACCATATGCTCCAACCGTTCTGTACCAATTAACATTGTCTGATGCCAGTTGAAGTGACATTACATGCACTGAGCTAATCAGGTCTAATACCAATTGTATATGTTTTCACTTTATTCTCTATACCAATTGATATGCAATATTGCACTTTATCAAGTATAACATTAATTTGACACCTATAGCAGCTCCCCCTTAGATCTTGCTCCATTCTTTCCTACATATTTGAGCATTTTCTTCACTTTGGGCTCTATACCAACTAAACTGTTATGTACCAATTCACACTAGACTGACACCAATTGGAACCACTTAGTACCAGATGTAACAAAAGTAATTTGTGAGTGAATTTGCATAACAATTCCCCCTAAGACATATCTCTTCTTCTTGTAGACAAGGATCATTTCTCTTAATAGAGCACAAGTACAGCTACCTTCTCCTTTAGCTGTGAATGTTCTTCCCCTTTGACAAGCATTTCAAAGAGAAAGATTATGACCATAAATCTGTAACCATTAAGTCATTAGAAATTTGTAAAACTTATTTTACCTGACTTGATCTCCTTTTCATTTCTAGGGATGAATAATATACCAATTTAGCTCCCCCTAGACTCATGCCCTATCACTACAGATTAGGGATGTAAGGTAGGAGCAGCCACATTGAGTGTTGCTTGTTGACTTTTCACTCTCCACACCTTCTTGGGCTTCTTCTCTTTCTTCTCAGCCTTCTTCTCAAGAATATGTGAACCATTTTTTACTTTGGGGAACATTCTTTCTCTCATAATGTGTTATTGGTCTTACATAGTTTAATCTACAACTCTTAGCTATGTGACCAAGGTTATTATAATTGTAGCACATTACATTCATATTCATTACAAGAGCAAATGAATTCTTATTCACATATTTTCTACTCCTTCTAGGTGCAGCTCTACATTCACAAGCCCTATGACCAAATTGATTACATGAATAATAGTAACCGTAGAAAAGCAAGGAATACCTAGTCATATCATTTCTTTGTGCAGAATGAGGTGGTCTTCTTTGTTTTAACTTCTTCATGTATCTCATTCTTGGGAATCTTTCTACATCATCTCCCTTTGTATGTTGCTTTCTCTTCAATTTTCCAGGGACCGATTTCTCCACCTTATCTATTGTAGGATTTTTTTCCTCTTTTGCTTCCTTCACTTTATTAGTGCCTTCTTTTGATCTTCCATTTTCATAGGCATTTTCTTTGGAATAGCTCATGCAGGCTTTCTCTTTCTTTGAGCAACATCTTTCTTCTGCTCTAAATTTGTCATATAATTTTGTAGAAGTACTAGTAGAGGAACTCTTTCCCTTCTCAAACCAAAGGAAAAAAATTTCTTTAGGTTTTGATGGATTTTTTTTATTTTACTAGCTCATCTAATATCTTAGAGCCACCCTTCAATTTCAGGCCTTTATCAATCTACTCCTTATCCCTTGCTAAATCTTTTCTCAAGGCCACTATTTTTGCTTCCAAATTCATGCACTCATCTAATTTAAATTGTAGTTCAAATATAACTACATCTTCTAATCTCTTTGCTTCTTCCACTTGTGTCTTCAATCTGACAATCATTTGATTAGTGAGGTTTTTAGTTAGCCTCTCTATCTCTTTTTGTGCATGCAACTTTTGTTCTTCATTCTCCTTCTTCAAACATTTAATATCATCTAGAGCACTGATGAGTCTACCTTCTAAGTCCACTTCTTATTATTTATTAGACCTCTCAACCTATTCATCAAAGGTCATTCTAAAATCCATGAATAGTTCAATTTCACAAGCACTTTCATGCTCATCATTTGATCTACCATTTACATTAGATGACCCACTTTCTCTTCTTGTGTGTAGATTTTTCTTATCCATATGCTTACAACTATTTTCTTACTTAGAGTTATGCTTTTCATCATGAATGTATTCAAAAGAAAGATAAGAAGTTTTACTTCTATATTTTCTGGAGCCTCTCCTTAGTCTTCTGATGAACTCATCTTTCTCCTCATTGGACCTTTCTAATCCAGAAGTAGATGCTTCTACCTTCTCCCTTCTAGCTACAACATCTCTTATGGAAGTATCTGCAGTCTTCTTATCTTCACTTGTGTATAGACCATCATACTTTCCTCCATATGTTTGCACCTTGCTGTCATCACCTTCATACATCCTCCTTAACTTATTCCATGTATCATGTGCATTTTGACAGTGCATGACTTTGACAACCACTGATCTTGAAATCCCACTCAGAATTGCAAACATTGCCTTAGCATTATCTTCAAAATACTTCTTTCCAACAGTATCAGTGGGAAGAATAGTTGAAGCCTTGTATCCCTTTTCAAATGACATCCACACATTAGACCCTAATGATTCCAAATATTCCTTCATTTTACTACTCCAAATCATATAGTCTGATACATTAAAGAGAGGTACTCCTTATGTAGATGAGCCTTCTTGACTAACCATTTTGTACATTCACTTATCCAAGATCTACCCAAGCTAATTAAGCTTCTCCTAGAAAACCTATGGCCCTAATACCAATTGTTGGAACACAACAATCTACTAAGATGGGGGGTGAATCAATAGATCTTTAAAACTTAGCTCTCAAAACCTTTGTGCAGATTAATTCTTTAAAACCTTTATGCAGATTTACTAAACATGTAGAGAGATAAATATGCACACACATAAAACATCACATAACATTAGATATACGTGGAAAACCTATGATGGGAAAAACCACAGTGACAAAAGCTACTTGAGTCTACTGCTTAAATCCAGCGTCACAATTAAATCCTTTGTTACAATGTTTAAGGGCACCAACCCTAAGGAGACACCAATCCCTTGGTTTTAGGAGCACCAACTCCAAGGAAGCACCAACTCCCTACACTAAGCACCAACTCAGATATCTTATGGCACCAACCAATCATATTTACAAAGCTAGATTATACAAGTTGCTCTATTGAACACAATTCAATGTTGCAACTTACTTTACAACTACACAATACTTTGTTGCACTCTCTGCAACTCATTTTCTACTATTGATGTGTACTCTTAGCAACACATCCCCTCTTCTTTGCACTCTCTTTCTCCTCTACACTTAGAACCTTCACTTTTTCATCCTCAGAATAATAATCCAAATTTGAATCTCTAATTTTTGTTTGGGTTCTCATTCAGAATGTGCATTCTCTGTCTGCTCTCTCTTTTCCTCACATTCTCAACTACATGCTCAACAAGTTATCATACTGTATAGTTCTCCCACCCTCTACACTTACAAACACGATTCAACTACACTTGCAACTATCACACC
The DNA here is from genome assembly GCA_007258455.2 of Sequoia sempervirens. NCBI lineage: Eukaryota > Viridiplantae > Streptophyta > Pinopsida > Cupressales > Cupressaceae > Sequoia > Sequoia sempervirens. Next base: position 25,890 of record VDFB02318049.1, on the reverse strand, counting down.
CTCACTTTCCTAATCGACTTCTGATTTTTCTTAACTTTGTTGACCTACAATCAATACCTCAATATGCACACCACCGTACAATTTTTGGAACACAACAATCTACTAAGAGGGGGGTGAATCAGTAGATCTTTAAAACTTAGCTCTCAGAACCTTTGTGCAGATTAATTCTTTAAACCCTTTATGCATATTTACTAAACATGTAGAGAGATAAGCATGCACACACATAAAACATCATATAACATCAGATATACGTGGAAAACCTAAGATGGAAAAAAACATGGTGACAAAATTTGCTTGAGTCTATTGCTCAAATCCAATGTCATAATCAAATCCTTTGTTACAATGTTTAAGGGAACCAACCCTAAGGAGACACCAATCCCATAGTTTTAGGAGCACCAACTCCAAGGAAGCACCAACTCCCTACACTGAGCACCAACTTAGTTATCTGATGGAACCAACCCATTAGATTTACAAAGACAGATTATACAAGTTGTTAATCAATGTTGCAACTTACTTTGCAAGTACAAAATACTTTGTTGCACTCTCTGTAACTCACTTTTTTTTGTTGATGTTGCACTCTTAGCAACACATCCCCTCTACTTTGCACTCTCTTTCTCCTCTACACTTAGAACCTTCACTATTCTATACTCTATATAATAACCCATATTTGAATCTTTTGTTTTTGTTTTGGTTCTACTCATTTAGAATGTGCATTCTCTATTTTCTCTCTCTTTTCCTCACTATCTTAGCTGCATACTCAACAAGTTATCATACTGTACAGTTCTCTCACCCTCTAAACTTGTAGACATGATACCACTACACTTGGAGCCATCATACCCTCACTTTCTTGATTGAATTTTTCTTTTTCTTAACTCTATCAACCTATAATCAGTACCTTAGGATTCACACCATAGTACAATTGTTGGAACACAACAATCTATTGAGAGGGGGGGTGAATCAATAGATATTTAAAACTTAGCTCGCAAAACCTTTGTGTAGATTAATTATTTAAACCCTTTATGTAGATTTACTAAACATGGAGAGAGATAAACACGCACACACAGAAAACATCACATAACATCAAATATGCATGGAAAAACTAAGATGGTAAAAACCATGGTGACAAAAGTTGCTTGAGTCTACTTCTCAAATCCAACATCACAATCAAATCCTTTGTTACAATTTTTAAGGGCACCAACCCTAAGGAGACACCAATCCCCTTGTTTTAGGAGCACCAACTCCAAGGAAGCACCAACTCCCTACATTGAGCACCAAATTATTTATCTGATGGCACCAACCCATCAGATTTACAAAGCCAAATTATACAAGTTTTTCTATTGAACACAATCAATGTCGCAACTTACTTTGCAACTGCACAATACTTTTTTGCACTCTCTGCAACTCACTTTCTATTGTTGATGTTGCACTCTTAGCAACACATCCCCTCTACTTTGCACTCTCTTTCTCCTCTGCACTTAGAACCTTCATTATTCTATCCTCTGAATAATAACCCAGATTTGAATCTTTGACTTTTTTTTGGGTTCTACTCATTCAGAATGTGCATTCTTTATATGATCTCTCTTTTCCTCACTATCTCGGTTGCATACTCAATAAGTTATCATATTGTACAATTATCTCACCCTCTACACTTATAGACATGATACCACTACACTTGCAGCTATCACACCCTCACTTTCCTGATTGACTTCTGCTTTTGCTCAACTCTTTCAACCTACAATCAATACCTCAAGATGCACACCATCATCTAGATCATCTCAAACTTTTTTTTAGGGTTTCCTTCATTTACAAGCTTCTACAACAAGTTTTTTGTACATCGAGCCAAATGCCACCATTATTTTCACATCTAATTCATTGGATATCATGGTGGTCTGCCAAACCTTAAACCAAGAATGCATTAAATTCATTTTCTTCTTTGATCATTTTGATCCTATTCTTCATCAACATAGCAATCTATGTCGTCGACTTGCAATTCTGATTTCCAATCAAATGGTAGTTGGAGTAGTTGAATGAATTAAATTAATTCACTATCTCATTCTTTGATCGAAACCCTCGTTCACATTGATGAAACTATTTAAGATCTTCATCTTTTAATTATGGTCATCGACCCTGTCTCTACATGCCACAATCCTATGATCTTCATTCATCAAACAACTTTAAAACATGACCATCAGATGAACACTTCTTTAAAATAATGTTGTTGATCTCTATCTATTAACTGTACCTTTACACCATTGAACACACTTTAATGTATCAAGCTAAGTCATATTAGGGTCACATTGAAAAACACCATTCTCATCGATACCTCTTGTGAAAGACATAGGCCCACATCGCCATCTATCATCCACATCATCGCCACACAATTCACAACGAGGATATGAATTGGTTTGTCGAGCAATCACTCTTCGCCATCTATCAGCATAGTCACCTTCCATCACCATCATCTTCCTATCGAGTCCCACCAAGGTCTTTGCCACTATACCTTGCAACTTTGGTCAGGTGGTCCCTACTACCCACATGTAATCCTTTCCAGCACCGTGCAACAACTATCACCTATGTGACTTGACATTCTGATCAATCACACACTGCCACTTTTTCTCATACATCATACTCTGCTTACTCTTGTCAATCATTTCCCATCATACAAATACTTTTTTCATTCAGCTTGATCAATGCAATGTGAAATAGTCAAGTGATGCAATAGAATTATGCCACATATACACTATTGATGTCATCTTCCACTAGCTCCCGATGTCTATTGCTCATCATGAAAACCATCCTATCGCTTCACTTCACAATAGCAATGTGAAGTGACTGAGTGATATGTCACCATGTGTTAGCTTCTTATTCATCCATCCTTCACCACCATTTTTTCCTTATCATGTGTCACAATCCCACTAGCCCACAGGGTCAAATTAATTCAACACTTTCTTTTGGAGGGATGGTAGGCTGCTACCACCTGTCCTTCTATCGGTTGTCGAGGATTGGGGATCCCGTGATCACCATACTACGTAGAGCTCAAGCAACTAAACCAACAACCATACCTCTAAACAACAAAAAATGAAGCCCTTTCATGGGTCGAGATCCTTCCTTCCTTCATACAACTCATCATTCATTTCAATAAGGTGCAAGCCTCCCTATCGACCTACAAACACCGAATCCATTTTGAGGATCAGAGTTCTTGAATACTTCATACACTTACACCCACTACCATAGACTAAGTAAAGCTTACTATGAACCTCTGAAGACTGAATGTCGACAACTTCCAAACCTTCTAAGCCTTTTTCAAACATATTCGATAAGAAATACACCCGAAAATTGATGTCTGATTACCTACACAACTTCTGAGTCTTTTACCATGGAATTTGGTAAGCGATAAGCCCAAAGTCTAAACTCTGAAACTTACAAACTTAGCACAAATTTGACTAAGTCTTTTACACCAGATCTTCTTTTGACTTCAATCAAGTATATTGTTGCAATCCCCCCTTTACACCAGCTCCATTTCACCTATGATATTTCCTTTTGACATCAATGTTGATCTCTCCTTTTGACATCAATGTTGATCTCTCCTTTTGACATCAATGTTGATCTCTCCTTTTGACGTCAATGTTGATATCTCCTTTTGACATCAATGTTCATCTCTCCTTTTGACATCAATGAAAACAATATGCCAAAACCAATATATACCAATACTATGAGGGACCTATGTCTTAAGAAACCAGGAAGGAAAAGGAAGGATCCTCAAATAGTTCATGTCCTAGGAAACCTTGCTAATATTATGTTAGGGAACATAACTGTCCCTAAATACACAAATCCTGGTAGTCCAATAGTGGATATTAAGATTAATGGGACAATTATCAAGAACACCTTGATTGACCTAGGGGCAACAATCAATGTTATGACTACGGAAACAATGCAACTCCTTCAATTGGCCAACCTTAGACCTACACCTACTATTTTATAGTTGGAAGATAGGTTAGCAGTAAATCCTGATAAAATCATTGAGGATTTAGTTATAGCATTATATTCTTGGGAATATCATGTTGATTTCATAGTTTTACAGCCAAATTTCAACCTTGTAGGATATCCACTCATTCTAGGTAGACCATGGTTAGCTACAACTGATGCATTAATAGGTTATAGGTCTAGAAATATGATAATACCTAATGGGTATGTGACCAAGAAATTGGTACTCTATCCTCCAACCCAACCTTATGTTGAACTTGAGCAAACCATATGGCCCACCTTGGATGAGGAATAACACTATTCACTAAAGACTTTAATGAAAATATAATGTATCCCTTTGTTGGATGATCAGGATGAAGATGATCCAATTGCTCATATACTACAAAATGACTACGGTAGGAACCCACAACAACAGGATTGTCTTTCATTCCTACAAGATCCTTTACAAAACATTATACCTACTAATTCATCAAAGGAAATATCTCATATTTTCCATTCTTTACTGCCACAACAATGTATACCCAATATTCTTGGGCTTTATCTATCATTTGTCCAGGCTTCATCCAAGATAATAGACTTTTTGCCAAGAAAAACACTAAACATAAATAATGCATTAACTACATAGCGGCTAAATTCCCTAAATACAGTGTTGCAAGCACATGCAGTAGCCTTTGCATGGGACTACCATGACATGAAGGGAATATATCCTAACTTGTGTATGCACAGGATCTATATAAATGATGGTTTTAGACCCATTAGACAACCTCAACGAAGGATGAACCCTACTTTAAGAGAATAGTTAAAGCTAAACTCCAAAAACTACTTGATGCAGGCTTCATCTATCTTATATTTGACAATGAATGGGTATCACTCTTAGTTATTGTCCCTAAAAATGGTGGAAAATGGAGGGTATGTGTAGATTATAAGGAGCTTAATACAACCACTAGAAAAGACCACTTCCCATTACCCTTCATTGATCAAGTACTTGATTCTCTAGCAAGGAAGAAGTACTTTTCATTCCTAGATGGTTTTAGTGGCTACAATCAGATCAAGATTTCTCCAGAGGATCAGGAAAAAACAACATTTACATGCCCTTGGAGTACTTATGCTAATTTTTTCCTACCCTTTGGGTTATGCAATGCTTATATAGCTACTTTTTAGAGGGTAGTGCTTAACATTTGTAGTGTATAAAAATGTATCCCTTTACATTTTCACACCTAATTTAGAATTAATATTAAAATTAACTTAATTATGCCTTAATTTAGTGTTGTAATATGTATTTATATATTCACATCAAGTTTAGGGCCCTATTAATTAAAATGGACTTAATTGTGCCTTATTTTTAGTGTTGTAAAGTGTACCCCTTTACACTTTCACAGTTATTTAGGGCTCCTTTAATTAATTGACCTTAATTTGCCTTAATTGGCCCCTTTAATTCAAATCCAAGCCTAATTAATTGCATTTTTCGAAGAGGAAACCTGACATTCATTAATGCCTAAACATAACACTTCTCATTGAGCAATGTGTGTCCCAGGTGAGTGACCTAGGACCCATTCGCCCATGGTGAATGGGTTATCACTTAGACTTAGGACCCTAATTTAAATTATGTTTGTGGTAGTATTTTAACATATTCAAATGTATATTTTGATGTCGGCTTGTGTTATTTGAATTTTGAGAAATTAATGTTACATACCTATAAATATAACGTTATTTCACTAAGTTTCACCTAGCAATTTCAAACGTAGATTTATTGAAGAATTATTATAGCAATCAAGATCCAATTTTCATGTCAAATTCTTCTTGCATCATTCATGTTATTGGAGCTAATATGGTGATGTAGAGTTCATGATCCATTCAATCATTCAAAGCATTGTTTCAAATCAATATTCAAGGTTCAAGATCCACATCCATTGAAGTCATTTCATGCAAGTTGTAGATCTACATTCTAAGGTTCATTCAATGGTTTGGTGAGTTGTGACATTAAGTTGTTCATTCATCATTCCTTTCATGTTATTTCATTTCATTTCAAGGTTTAATTACCAAAATGAGGTTTGACCAAAGCAAACCCCCATTCACCAAAAACAAAACATTTTCCCCTCTTGATTTGTGTTTGTAGATTTAGGTGGAAAAAATCTTGAAGATGTCTTGAAGAGAAAATTTGAAGAAGTTGTCAAAGTTACAAAAGTTGTGACAAAAGTTGTCATCTCATGGAAACTCATTTGCTGAATTTATTTCTAGATTTTCAAAATTGAAACCTGGGAAAATTGAAGGATTCATATCTATAGAAGAGGCTCCCGAAATTTGCAAACAAACACTAACTCAAGACCTGTTTTCCCCTGGGCGAATGAGTCCCAGATCAACTTCAACAAAGCACTTTTGGTGACTAGTACACATCATATTACCTCTCTATGATTTGTTATCTGATTTTTGGTTCCATCAGTATTGAGCTTAATCTATTAGATCCAAGTGGTAGATTGCATTTTGGGTTTCATTTACTATTTTTAATCTTTCTCCCCAAAGTTTTGTTTAATTAGGACCTTCGTCCTTGCAAAAAAAGGAAAATAGTAGATTCACACTTTGACTTGATTCACCTAAGGGTTGTAATTCATTTCATTATGTAGATCTCATTTCCTAATTAAATAAAAGATAAATAGGTCACTTAATTGGGTTGTCAATCCTATTTTGGCACTCAACCCACTTTTTCTTTATTTCATTTTGGTGAACCTAACTTTTGATCATTGCATTTTTCTAATTTTGGAGTCCATTTTTCACCCTAGATCTAGACCTTGCATTCATTTGCATTGCATTGCATTGAATTGAAACTCATTTAGGGTTTTAGGATTGCATTTTTGCATCTCTTGAAATCAAAAAAATCAGTCATTTTGTAAATCATTTGCATAGCATTGAATCATCATTCATTTACATTTGAAAATTGAATCAAAATTGCACATCAAATAAGATCTCCTAGTTTGTCATATTTTGCATTTGCATTCAACCTTAATTTCATAGAAAATTCAAACTATAACTCACTATTTTAAATCAGAATTTGGAAACCATTAGAATCAACTCAGAAATATGCAAAAAAAAATTAAAAACCCTAAGCTAGGACCCATTTGCCCCTGGGTGAATGAGTTCATGATCAAGGTCATTTCCTAAATTTTTAGGCATTAAAACATTTTTTTGTACTATGTTTTGTTTTTTTCAGTTTACAATTTTTTTGCTAATTGGAATTGATCATATTAAGCTTCATTTAAAAAAATTAGTGCATTGTATGAATTCAAAAGTGCATTTACAAGACATCATTTTCAGGTTTTTACATAGCATAATCAGAAAATTACCTTGTTTCAAATCTGAAAATTGCATTTACATATTTGCATTGCACTTTACATTCTAGGTTACTTCATTGCATTCCTCCTTTCCATTTTTGTTATACATTGATTTTGTGGAACTTGTATGACCTTCACAACTTGGTGTCCTATTAGAAATACTATTGTGAGATGTAGTTCAAGACTCATGTCATCCCGTGATACACCATTCGCTGTGGATATTGGGTTCTCTAACTCTTTCACTAATAGTGTTGAGATTAATCAACCCTCTATGGATCATAGTCTTCATACCTCATTTCCAATGACTTCCCTACCTAAAAATAATGTACATGATGTTGAAACAATGGTTGCTAATATCCTGCAAGAGAACATAAGAAGTGTTAGTGTAGGTTTTTTATTCCTTATTATAAGGTTTTTCCTACACATTTATTTAAGCTTGCTTAGGTTAATAAAGCATGTTTAATTAGGTGATAGGATTATGAGGTGTCACCTTCCTACATGTTAGCATCCATTATCTATCTTGGGAAGATACTTTGTTATCTTTAGTCTGATAGATGGTTGCTCCTCATTGGTCAGTGTTGCCACCTCTTCCCTCTCTCTAGTCTATATAAGCATGCTACCTAGCTTGTATTTTCATTCGATATTGGAGATAGTTATCTGATGCTATTTTGCCATTCGAGTATTTCACATCAATCTCTTGGTATCGTTGTTATGTTGTTTCAATTGTTTTTGCATTTACAGTATATGTTTCTAACTCTTTCAATTGATTCTAGGTTATAATCTGTTTTACGGATTTTAACATGGTATCAGAGCGCAGGTCATCGGTTTGAGTCCCTCAAGCCCTCGACCCTTCATCCGCGTAAGCTTGGCTTATCGATGTGGTACATAGTGGGTGAAAATCCCACATGGTACGTGGTTGTATCTGGCTCTATCGTGTGGGGGGGTGTTGGCGTAGTGACTATATCCACGATGAGATCCCTCTCCACTGACAATACGTGCTTTTGGTGTGACGGCAAATTTAACATGGTATTAGAGCAAGTTTTGTAAGGTTAGATCCTTTGTAGAGATCTTGTAAAATCATGTATTCTCTTCTCTTGCATTATTTTTGAAGATCTGGAGAATCATAAAGGATTTATGAAGATTCAAAAATCTTGTTTCTATCAATCGGCTTGCATATTTTGTGTTTCAATCAGTATTTCAGGTTGCAGCATGCCTTTGCTTATCTTAGGTAGCTGATACATCCTTTGCATGCCATTTTTTGGTTGTTGGAGTCGTTTTTTGTTGCTAAAGGCGACTGATTTACATTAGATCTACATCTTTTGTACCTAATCAGGAAAAACGCCTTCTGGGTTTTGTTCACCGCATCAAAAAACCATCTGGGTATCTTTTATTTTTTGCATGCAGCTTATATATTTTGCAGAATCGAGCTCAGAAAGCTTCAGCCGTACCCCTCTCCGTTGGCAGTTTCAGATTTGAAGACAATTTTCAAAAGCTCCGTTCTTGCTCATACGGACTCCGTTTCTCACGAATTTTTTTTTGATCTTGGCTATTTTTTCGTGCTCTATGCAATAGTGCAGGAATTTTTTGATTTGGATGCAGAAATTTTTCAGAAATTACAGATTCTCAGTCGTGACACTGCACAGTCCTCATTTTGGAAACTTCGAAAAGACATAACTTTTGCATAAAACCTCAGATCGAGGTGATTCTTTTTTTGAAAGTGAATGTTTTTTCGTGTACCTTGTAGTGGTGTTGTTTATTTTATTGGGTATTGTGCCCAAGTTATATTTTCAGCATATGCTCCTTTTGAGGATCTGTAATAGCATTGAGATCAAGTCCACTCAGTATTTCTTGCTGATGGTAATTGTAAACGCACTAAATATAAAGTGCCAAATCAAATTTTCTTGGGGGGGTTCTTTGATTGAGTGGAAAAGGGGGGGTGTCTTGTGTGTCTCGTGCATGTTCTTTCTTCATTGAGCTTTCTTTCCTGCACAACAACAATCTTTCTTTCTTCATTAAAATGGATCAATTAACAGTACCTGTACTCACACCTTACAACTACTATGAGTGGAAGTCCAAAATGACTATACAACTTAAGAAGTTAGGGTTGTTTAGAGTAACTATGGGTCTTGAAACTGAACCATCTTTAATTGCAGAAAAGCCTAAATGGTTTAACAAACTTGATGAAGCTTTTGGAACTCTATGTATGTCTGTATCTCCAGATTTACTTTTTCATATTGAGTCTTCTACAACACCAAATGATGTGTGGACTACTTTAGAAAAACTCTTTGGTGCACAAGATGAACTAAGAGGACATTTATTGGAGAATGAGTTGATAGGGTTAAATCCATGTAATTTTGATACAATTCAGGATTTCTTCACAAAACTAAAGGCTTTAAGATTGCAGTTGAAACAGTGTGGGATAGAGAAGAAAGATAGTCAGTTGATTCTTAGCATTCTTTCCAAACTTGGTCCTAACTACTCTGTGTTTGTTTCTACATTCTATGCCACAAAAAGTGCCTTGGGAACCACATATAAGATGCCTTCTTTAGATGATTTTGCTAATGAACTCACTAAGGAGCAAGACAAATTGGTTCAAATGGGTACAATCAAGCCCTCTAAATCTCATGCCTTGACTGCAAATCAGGGCACTAAAGATCAGAAGGGGGTTGCTAAGAAAGAGAAGAAACAAAAGAACCAAGAAGAAAAGAAGCAAGAACAAACATCAATTGCTTCTAAAGCAATGAATAATGCCTCTTCTTCAAAAGGCGACAAGCCTAAGAAGGAGAAAATTTAGTGTTCTTATTGCAAGAAACTTGGTCATGATGAACATAAGTGCTTGAAGAAACAAATTGATCACCTGTCACATCTTCTTGAGAAGAACAATATCCAGGTGCCTGATTTTGTCAAACAAGTCTCATCAGAAGGGTCTTCAAAGAACACAGAAAAGAGTAAGGGGAAAGGAAAGGGAAAGGCCTTAGTTGCAAGAGCTTCTCAACCAGATTCTTGGGTAATTGACTCAGGTGCTTCTCACCACATGGCCAATAGAAAGGAAAGCTTCTCATCCTTGGAGTCATGTTCTGTGCCTGATATTCTTATGGGTAATGATACACCAGAAGAAGTTCTTGGGAGAGGGTCTGTTGACGTTGGTAATGGGACATTCCATGATGTTCTTTGTGTGCCTTCTTTGTCAACTAATCTCCTATCTGTCTACCAGATCACCCATACAGGTTCTGGCAAGAGAGTTGAATTTACACCTGATTCTGTGGTTATTAGTGATCTGCACAATGGGTCTACAGTTGCTATAGGAAAAGTTGATAACCATTCTCGGCTCTATCACTTTTCTCATTTTGTTCCTGATTCTCCTTCACTGGCATTGCTTACTCACTCAGATGAGGTGAGTCGTTTGTGGCATCAGCGGTTTGGGCACTTGAATTACCGCTACTTGTAGCAGCTTAGTCAGCATGACATGGTTACAGGGTTGCCTTCTATTCGATTCTCTAATGGAGTTTGTCAAGGTTGCATTCTTGGCAAGCATCCTGAAGAAAAATTTGACAAAGGCAAATCATGGAGAGCCACACAGCTCTTGGAGTTAGTACACAGTGATTTGGCTGGTCCATTTTCAGCATCCTTCATTCAGTAGAGCTAGATATGTATTGACCTTCATTGATGATCTTTCCCGATACACCTTTGTATATTTTCTAAAACAAAAGTCTGAAGTCTTTGAGTCCTTTCAGGAATTTAAAGCTTTTGCAGAGAAACAATCTGGGAAGGTTGTCAAGGTTTTGCGCACCGATAATGGCGGGGAATATGTCAACCAAAGGTTTGAGCAGTTTTGTGCCTCAGAGGGTATTAATCTTCAGCACACAGTTCCCTACAGTCCACAACAAAATGGAGTTGCAGAACGAAAGAATCGGTCATTGAAGGAAATGGCCAATTGCATGATCCACTCCAAATCATTGGCACCTCAGTATTGGGCAGAGGCCATCAACTGTGCATGTTATATCCAGAACCGGGTTCCTCACCGAGCTGTGAAGGGGGTAACTCCTTTTCAAGCTTGGACCGGTCGGAAACCCACAGTCAAGCACTTTCGAGTGTTTGGGTCTCCTGCATGGGCCCACATTCTAGCAGAGAAACGCAAGGCAATGGATCCGCAGAGTAGGCCTTGCATATTTGTTGGCTATCCAGATAGTGTCAAAGGCTACAGGTTACTCCACCCTACCACACATGAGCTCTTCATTGAGAGGAGTGTTCAGTTTGAGGAAGATACTTCTTCTACCACTTCTCCATCCTCCATTCCCATGGAGACACTGCGACTTCATGATGATAGTTCTTCTGAGGATCTTAATCCTCCTGAGGAGTCTTCTTCCTCCACTTTAGATGGTGATGATGAGGGTTCATCTTCCTCCTCTCTTAGTCATCATTCAGAGGATGATGATTCTCCTCCAAATTCTCCTACCACTGGGCCTCTTTGGGCTCGTCAGACTTTGGAGTCAGCAGGTGATTGGGTTGGTGATCGTTCAGATGCGAGACGAACAAGGTCACAGTTCGAGCAGGCTCCTCATCTCTTCTTTGCTTTAGCTTCTGATCCACAATTCTTTAGGGAAGCTTCTGGTGTCCCCGAGTGGGATGCTGCTATGCAAGAAGAGTTCAGTTCCTTGGAAAGGAACCATACTTGGGATTTAGTCCCACTTCCTAAGGGAAGAAAACTTGTTCGATGCAAGTGGGTCTATCGAACAAAATTTGTTGCAGATGGGTCAGTTGAAAAACATAAGGCTCGCTTGGTCGCAAAAGGATTCTCCCAAGTTCCTGGGATTGACTACTCTAAGACTTTTGTGCCGGTTGCCAAGATGACTTCAATCCGACTTGTCCTTGCCATTGCTGCAGCCCATCACTGGGATGTTCATCAGATGGATGTGAAGAGTGCCTTTCTTCATGGTGACCTTCAGGAGGAGATATATATGGAGCAGCCACAGGGGTTCATCCAGGATCCTTCACTTGTTTGCCGACTTCGGAAGTCTCTCTATGGTCTTAAACAGGCCCCACGAGCCTGGTATGCCAAGATGGACTCCTTTCTTCTATCAGTTAGGTTCACTCGGTGCCATTCTGATCCGAATGTCTACATTTTGCAGCAGGATGATACTCTCACTTTCCTTGTTCTCTATGTTGATGACTTGCTGATTACAGGGAGTTCCTCATCCACCATCAAGGCAGTGAAAATTGCCCTTCATGATCGTTTTCTGATGTCTGACTTGGGTCTTCTTCACTATTTCTTGGGCATTGAGATTACACAGTCTTCGGCTGGTATCTTTCTTTCTCAGCCCAAGTATGCTCTTGATATGCTCTCTCGATTTCGCATGGGTGATTGTAAGCCTGCACCAACTCCATTTCTATCAGGGGTCAAACTTGAGGCTTCTTGTTCATCACCTTTGGTAGATGCTACCTTGTATCGCCAATTGGTTGGGAGTCTCATATACTTGACTCACACACGGCCTGATATTTCTTATGCAGTGGGCCTAGTCTCCAGGTTCATGCAAGAGCCACATGAGTTGCATTGGAAAGTAGCTAAGCGGATTCTTCACTATGTACAGGGCACTCACAGTTATGGGATTCATTTTGCAGCAGGCGTGGATATTGACTTGGTGGGATACACAGATTCAGATTGGGCAGGTGATTCTCAGGATCGCAAGTCTACTTCAGGGTATTGCTTCTCTCTTGGTTCTGGTCCGATTTCTTGGTCGAGCAAGAAGCAGTCTGCTATTGCTCTTTCATCTACAGAGGCTGAGTATCGAGGAGCAGTTAATGCTGCTACTGAGGCCATTTGGCTTCAACACATTCTCACTGAGTTTGGCATTTCCTTTCGGAAGCCTACAATCATCTTTTGTGACAACCAGAGTGCTATTCAGATCTCTCGCAATCCGGTCCATCATCAGCGGACCAAACACATTGAGATTCACATGCACTACATTCGGGAGTTGATTCATGAGCAGGTTCTTGATCTTCAGTATTGTTCAACATCAGATCAGACAGCGGACATCTTCACCAAACCCTTCACTGAGAGCAAGTTCATTCATTTGCGAGCTTTGCTTGGGGTGCGGCAGGCGTCCTCCTTTTAGGGGGCTTCTTAGCTCCTTTCCTTCTCTCTCTATTCTGGGGGGGACATACTCTCTTTTGGGGGGGGGATTTCATTGTACATGGGTACCTCATCAGGCTTGATTTGTCGGGACCCATCTCTGTACCCACCTAAGCTATGCTTAAGGGGGGGTGTTAGTGTAGGTTTTTTATTCCTTATTATAAGGTTTTTCCTACACATTTATTTAAGCTTGCTTAGGTTAATAAAGCATGTTTAATTAGGTGATAGGATTATGAGGTGTCACCTTCCTACATGTTAGCATCCATTATCTATCTTGGGAAGATACTTTGTTATCTTTAGTCTGATAGATGGTTGCTCCTCATTGGTCAGTGTTGCCACCTCTTCCCTCTCTCTAGTCTATATAAGCATGCTACCTAGCTTGTATTTTCATTCGATATTGGAGATAGTTATCTGATGCTATTTTTCCATTCAAGTATTTCACATCAATCTCTTGGTATCGTTGTTATGCTGTTTCAATTGTTTTTGCATTTACAGTATATGTTTCTAACTCTTTCAATTGATTATGGGTTATAATCTATTTTACGGATTTTAACAAGAAGGATAAATGAAGAATTAAAATTTTTGCAAGACTTTGTAAGAACCGAATCTATTGCTAATAATGGCATTCCTCTCATAGGGAACATATGAAATATGCTTAAGCATGAAGAATGAATAGAATTTATATGCACCTTGGTCCATCTCATTAACAACAATTTTCCCCCTCCTCAACTAGCTTTCAATACATTTCCCACGCATAAGAGAAAAGAAAACAAAAAATTTGATCACTTTACTACTCCTAACACATCCTTTTCTGAAAAAGCAAAGTACTTGCAGTTAGAAGATGAAATAGATGACCAAAGAATTATCAAACCAAAGAAGAAGTCAAATTTGCATGAACATCAAAAACTTCAACTACAAGAGATATATGATCTACTTGAATCCTTTGACGACCTATTAAATATATCAAAGAATGAGAAGGTCTTTAACACTATTTTACATTGGGGATTAATCAACTTACTACCTAAATGTGAAAATCTAATCGAAAATAAAACTAATCAAAATAGACCATATTGTTCCTATCATAGATTATTTAGATATCACACTGATAATTGTGTCCTTTATAGGGATTATTGAAGAAATTTAGATCCCCTAGGGATCCATCTTGACTTAAAGCATGCACTTTGCTCCTTTCCATGTAATAGTTGTAGTATCATAGCCTGCTCACTATTACATGTTTAACATTCATTGCAAATCATTCTCTTTATTGCAAGGAGCTCATTCCCATCAATAATCTTGGCTCATCCTTATCCTACACTTAGTGGGGGCAAGGGGTTAGATATCCTTTTCCTAGTTTGGCACTTGATGTTGTCCCTTTGGCTAGTTTTCCACCTTTTGTATATACTAAATAAGATTGGAATGCAGATGACCTATTATAGGTTGACTCATATGTTCCTTACTATTCTTTCCTTTGTTTTCTTTTGCATGTTCCTTTGTGTGTTTGCATGTGCGCTTTTGTTTGATGTATCTCTCTCTTCATGTGCATTCCTCTATTTGTATCTACATTATTCTATATATCATAAACATTTATCTTTTCATTTGTCTTGTGTTTTCCTTTTGGGGATAACACAAGGCGTCGAAACATTTAGGTATCTTTCATGTTGACCCAAAAGCTTCTTTGTTTTTGATCTCTATGTGTCATCTTCCTATTCTACGAGTATTTGGGTAATGATGATGTTTTCGAGCTCTATAACAACATTGTAGCAAAGATATTCTTGAATCCAAAGATCCCTTATGTGTTTTGGGATTTCATTTTGGGGGCAACCCCTTCCTCTATTTTTCATGATGTAGCTTCATTTGGGAACATATGACTTGGCATAGTTGAATAAGCTCTCATGTCTTATTTATTTAGCTTTGAATATTGGCTACTTTAAAGAAAATTTCTCCTAGCAATGGTACTAGCAATTTCTTTAAAGTGGGGGAATACATTGGCATTATTTTCAGCATTCCTCACATTTCATTGTGTGATTTTATTTCTTCTTGTGATGCATCTTCTTCTTAGTGATTTCATTGGGTTTGATGTCCTTCGAGAGTGTGATATTTCTTAGCGTATGAATTTCTTCTTAGTGGTGATGCTATGTATTGCATTCCCTAAGATTGTGAATCTTTTACCCTGGACTTGCCCTCTCTTGGATACATTAGGCATGATACTCCCTAAGAGGAGACCTTACACAAATTAAGCAAGATCCCTTTGAACAAACCTTTATTTTTATTTTTGTTCATAAGTGTTTAGCATAACATAGCTTTCTAACCTTGTGAATCCCTAACCCTTTTCAAGGCCACCAAGCATAACACACTTTGCTTGCCAGTGGAGCCTTGCCTTGTTCACAGGTGCTTAGCATAACATAGCTTGTTAGACCTTATGAATCCTGAAGTTTTTTTTTTATTTTGTGGTGCCTTATTGAATTTTTCAAAGGGATATCTTTGATATGGTATGGGAGCCTAATAAGATTCTCTCATTTTCCACCTATTGGGGGATCACCTAGTGGACAACCTAAGGTTCCATTATCCCAAAGTGAGTTTGAATAGTGGACATCATGTTCCGCTTTGTGAACATCTCCTGACAAACACCATGTATGTTCCACATCACATTGGATAGCCAAGGCTTGATCTACCTTCTTTGTTCTCACCTTTTCTTTCTAGTCTTTGGTGTTGTATGATTGAGTATCTTTGTCATTGTTTCATACATATGTTTTGAATGTCTACTTAGTGTGAGTTTTCTCTTGTGCTCATCGTCTCACTAAAGTGGGGGCTAAATGTAGTGTAGAAAAATGTATCCCTTTACATTTTCACACCTAATTTGGAATTAATATTAAAATGAATTTAATTATGCCTTAATTTAGTGTTGTAATATATATTTTACATATTCACATTAAGTTTAGGGCCCTATTAATTAAAATGGACTTAATTGTGCCTTATTTTTAGTGTTGTAAAGTGTACCCCTTTACACTTTCACACTTATTTAGGGCTCCTTTAATTAATTGAGCTTAATTTTCCTTAATTGGCCCCTTTAATTCAAATTCAAGCCTAATTAATTGCATTTTCGAAGAGGAAACCTGATGTTTATTAATGCCTAAACATAACACTTCTCATTGAGCAATGTGTGTCCTAAGTGAGTGACCTAGGATCCATTCGTGGTGAATGGGTCCCTACTTAGACTTAGGACCCTAATTTAAATTATGTTTTTGGCGATATTTTAACATATTCAAATCTATATTTAGATGTCGGCTTGTGTTATTTGAATTTTGAGAAATTAATGTTACATACCTATAAATATAACGTTATTTCACTAAGTTTCACCAAGCAATTTCAAGTTATCTTAAAAGAACTTTCAATAGAATTTCAAGGCATTCAAAGGAAAATTTATTGAAGAATTATTATAGCAATCAAGATCCAATTGTCATGTCAAAGTCTTCTTGCATCATGCATGATATTGGAGCTAATATAATGATGTAGACTTCATGATCCATTCAAGCATTCAAAGAATTGTTTGAAATCAAGATTCAAAGTTCAAGATCCACATCCATTGAAGTCATTTCATGCAAGTTGTAGATCTACATTCCAAGGTTCATTCAAGGGTTTGGTGATTTGTGAGATTGAGTTGTTCATTCATCATTCCTTTCATGTTATTTCATTTCATTTCAAGGTTTAATTACCAAAAAGGGGTTTGACCAAGGAAAACCCCCATTCAAAAAAAACAAAACATTTTTCCCTCTTGATTTGTGTTTGCAGATTTAGGTGGAAGAAATCTTGAAGATGTCTTGAAGAGAAAAATTGAAGAAGTTGCAAAAGTTGCAAAAGTTGTCACAAAAGTTGTCATCTCACGAAAACTCACATGCAAAATTTATTTTTGAATTTTTGTACCTAAAACTTGGGTAAATTGAAGGATTCAGATCTATAACAAAGGCTCCTGAAAGTTGTAGACAAACCCTAACTTAGGACCCATTCACCCCTGGGTGAGTGAGTCCTAGATCAGCTTCACTAGAGCACTTATGGTGACTGTTACACATCATCTTACCTCTCTCTGATTTGTGATCTGATTTTTGGTTCCATCAGTATTGAGCTTAATCCATTAGATCCAAGTGGTAGATTGCATTTTGGGTTTGATTTGCTATTTTTAATCTTTCTCCCTAAAGTGTTGTTTAATCAGGAACCCCATCCTTGCAAAAAAATGAAATTAGTAGATTCACACTTTGACTTGATTCACCTAAGGGTTGTAAGTCATTTCATTGTGTGGATCACATTTCCTAATGAAATAAAAGAGAAATAGGTCACCTAATTGGGTTGTCAATCCTATTTTGACACTCAACCTACTTTTTCTTTATTTCAACATCTTCTCTAATTATTCTCATGAATCTATGGAGATATATATGGATTACTTTACCACATATGGGGAAACATAAATAATCAATTACCAATTTGGAAAAGATATTGAAAAGATGTAAAGAACACAACTTGTTTGTAAGTAATGAAAAGTGTTTCATGTTGATGACTTGGAGAATTGTTTTAGGGAATTTCATATCCAATGAAGGGATTCATGTTGATCCACATAAGATAGAGATCAATTCCATATTACTTGTTCCACATAGGAAAAGAGATGTAAGAAGATTCCTAGGCCATGTAGGCTATTATAGGAGGTTCATTAAGGACTTTAGTAAGATTGTAGCACCATTGTTTGTTCTGCTAACTAAAGATATAGAATTTGATTGGACATTAGAGTGCCAATATTCTTTTGAAGAACTTAAAGCAACCTTAACTGGAGCACCTACTATGAGGGGGGGAAATTGGACATTACCCTTTCATATACACATTGATGCTTTAGATTTTGCTATTGGAGTAGTTTTGGGTCAGAAAGAAGGTACTAAAGAATATGTTATTTACTACATTAGCAAAAAATTACAAGAAGCAAAGCTAAATTACACTGTTACAAAGAAGGAAATGCTTGCAGTAGTGTATTCCATCAACAAATTCAGGCATTATATCACTAGATATGTATTTTTTTCCACACAAATCATATAGCTATAAGGTACTTAATGAAAAAACCTGTGGTAGGGGGTAAGCTAGTTAGATGGCTACTCCTATAAGAATTTGATATCACAATAGTGGACAAGCCTAGGAAGGCTAATGTACTAGCATATTTTATATCAAAGTTACCAACACAATCAGTAAAAGGGGTAGTAGATGACTCATTTCTAGATGAGCATTTGTTTTCTCTTAATGTACATACACCATGGTATGTTGATATTGCAAATTATTTGGTGACAGGGAAAATACTAGCACACTTCTCTCCAAGGGAAAAGAGACAACTAGTACACTAGTGTTTTCCATATTCTTGGGTATCTGGTTATCTCTTCTACACAGGCCCAGACTATATCATGAGAAGGTGTATAAGAGAAGATGAAATATTTGATATAATGAAGGCTTGCCATGATGAGCCCTATGGGGGTCATTTTCCATCCAAAAGGAAAACATTCAAAATCCTCACAACTGGTTACTATTGGCCAACTTTACACAAGGATTCTATCAAGTACACAAGAAGTTGTGACAAATGCCAAAGAATGGGTAAGCCAACCAAGACTGATGAAATTCCTTTGCAACCACAATTGACACTAGCACCCTTTGAAAAAAAGTGCCTAGATTTCATTGGGCTAATTGCACCTACATATAACAACAAGGAGTACATTTTGGTTTGCACATATTATGTGACCAAGTGGGTGGAAGTGAAGGCATTATAGTTTTCTAGAGATGGAAATGTTGCTAAATTATTGTATGAAGATATTTTTACTAGGTATGGAGTACCTAGGGAAATAGTCACTGATCAGGGTCCACAATTTACTTCAAATCTCATTACAAAATTGGTTGAAGAACATGAAATAAGGCACAAAAATTCAACACCATATCACCATAGGCCAATGGCTAGGTGGAAGTTACAAACAGGGAAATTGAGAGCATTCTAACAAAGATAGTGCAGTTACACAAGAAATATTGGGCTACTAAATTACCAAAGGCGGTATGGGCATACATAACTACATGGAAAAAACAACTGGTTTCACCCAGAACAGCAGTGGAATTGGACATGGACCTTACATAACTTAAATGGGTTGGATGAAATCAGGATGGAAGCAATGCATCATACATAGATAGTCTAGAAACAAAGGACAAAAATGCATGACCAATATATAAATACAAATGAATTCAATGTAGGAGACTGGGCATTATTGTATGTTTCAAGATATAAATATTTTAAAGGAAAACTCCAATCTAGATGGTTGGGACCATATGAGATAAGCCAAGCTTTTCCTAATAGAGTAGTAAAGTTGGAAACCATAGATGCAATAAGGTTTTCACTATTGGTTAATGGCCACAGGTTGAAACTTTATAAAAAAACTAGTACAAAAGGAAGATTTCATTCTTTCTCTCATTCAACAATATGATCCTCTCAGTGAACTAGATACAAGTTTAGAAACACATAATGATGACCCAACAACAAATGTACCAAGTTCTTCAAGTGACTTAGTGGTTGAGCTACACAACTCACCCCCTAAGGTCACACAAGCTTAATATACTAATACACCTCACATGCACACACAACACAGTTACAATGATACACATTTGTTTCGCAACATTCTCCATATTATGGTAGGAACCTGTAGCTTCATGTATTCAAGTTGTTATATTTCAGTCAGGGACATGTTGCACTAGGGACCTATAGCACATTACACATGAATTGTCAAACTTCAATTGGTACTTGTTTCTAAAGGAACCTGTAACACTTTCTATTAGACAAATTCAAATTTTGGCACGACATTAATTGTAGATTATCACTTTTCACTTCACTTTTTCATCACACATGCAGCAAATAAACCTGACATATTGGTACATGCAACATGCTCATTTCATTTCATGATGTCTATTTCAAATTTCAATAATTCATACTATCACATCAACTTTTCTCATCCATACATTTTGTCTCATTTCAAACCATGTGCCAAAATATCATTACTTTCACACTTCATCCATTCATTTATTACAATTAAATCATGTCAAATCAGCATCATGCAACAAATAATCTCCAAATAAGTTTCACGCACATGGAAGTTTAATTCATAACCTTTGACAGGTACACATACTATCAAATCATTATTAACATAGATTTTCATTATGATTCAATATGTACTTACATTAAATTTAGAAATGTTTTACTCATTACTCTATTTCCATACTCTGTAATTATCACCCTAGCCTATTTTTTTGAACTTGAAGTGTGGACACTTCAAGAGTTAAGTTGGGGGGAAGGGTAATACATAGGAAAAATTTCAGTTTTTTTCCGCCACCAAAAAGACAACGTACAAACCTTTTTTCCATACCCTATTTTGTACCTAACACCTTCTTTCTGTCGATTCCAGTTGACAATTGCCTAAATTCAAGCTAATTCAAAACCTTTCAAGTTTATAGAAGCTTAACAGAGGAGGAAAGGGTAGAGTAATTGAAATTGTTGAAGGAAAGGTGCATGCAAGAGTAATAGAAACTTGGGTTGGTGGACTATTGAGATTGAATTTGGGTTTTCAAAGTTTTTGAAGAATTTTTTATTAGAGAAAAAATACATCACTATGGGAGGTGATATCGTTAGAAGAGAACCAACTGCACATAAATAGATATTGGAAGAAGCATTGGTATTACCTATCTTAACAAGGGTAGGATAGTTAGATTATTTTCCAAAGTTGACATAATTTAATGATGATATAACCAAAAGGTTTGCAGCTACATTAGATCATGATGAAGTTGTTATAAAGGGATTATCAGTAGATGCTTCAGAAGGAGCAATTGCGCACGTATCTAGTTTGCTTATGACTAGAGTTGAATTTCTAGCTTGAGCAAATGTAGTGGTAGCAAGAGAAGAATTTCATGAATGAGGAGAAAACCTGGATTCATCATCCTAGGGTACTAAAAGACTTTCACTACCATGGGTTTGGGCTTCCTATGCCTCATACATCATTAGGCATCTCATATGTGGTGGTAAATTATCACTGCTTTACACTATGAATTTCAAATTATTAAGCCAACTTCATCATAATAGGCTTGTTAATGTGCCAAATTACCTCTACAACTTGTTAAAGAGGATGAGATTTGAATATCAAAGAAAACAAAATGATTTAGCTCTTTCCCATCATTGTTTAATAGCCCTGTTAAGAAAAATGAGTCTCAAAATTCATTACCCATAGATATCTTGGGAAGAATTTGTAAAATGTAAGGACATTAATAGCATATTAGAGGAACCTACAATTCCTAAAACCCTAGAACCATCAGCTAAGCCTATAAGAGAAACCCCTCTTGGTTAACCGGTTGGTTCACCCACCCGCAACCAAGGTGAACCTGGGGAGCATAATGTACAAGAATCATCACCTGTAGCATCTAGGTAACCTTCAGCAAAGAAGACCTCATCCACCTCTAAGTCACCTAAACCTAATAAAAAGGGAAGTAGCTCTCCTACACCTTCAAATTTGTAGAAGAAAAAGGAAACATTGAAAGAAAAATCTGCTACACCTAGGCGTTCAAGCTGGTTGAAACAAAAATGTGTTATGAGGGGAAGCATAAGGAAACAAGAAGAGGAATTGAAGGGTAAGGAGACAAAAGAGGAAAACATTATGATCGTTGATACTAAATCAAAGCTAAAGGAAAATTCTCCTGAGAAGGTGCATGTTCTTGCTAAAATAAAATGGTATGTGTCCACCTCTGACTCATACTCAAAGGATGTATTTGTTGCTTATAAAACCAAGAGAGAACCCCAGAAATCCCAAACAATGAGGGTTTTGAATATACAAGAGGTTGTGATCAGACTTTAACGGATGAAGAAATATTTTTAGAAGAAAGGAATGTTAGGAAGGAATTAGAGGAAGCATTAGAAAGAATTAAGCAGTTAAAAGAACAATTGAAACTTATGAACAAAGGGATAAAGAGAGGGAGATGAAGATTCAAGATATGGAAGAGAAATTACAAACATATGGACATGGGGCAAAGCTAGACCTATTGGCATAACTTTCCATAGTTGAAATAGGGGATACACAGCTTGTAGTAGATAATAAAAGACCCCCTCCTATCAAGACTCCAACTCATCACACCACTCTATCTCTTGGGTATCTGTTATGGAAATTTGTTAATGAATTTTCACAAGGAAAAGGAAAAAAGGAGAAAAGAAAAATAAACCCTAATTGTAGAGCATACCAAAGTGTTGGAAGGAAAATACATTGAGCTAAATAAATTAGTAGTCAGAGTGGAGGAAGTAGCAGATAAAGCTGCTCAAATCATTAGATGTAGACCCCCTGCAAGAACTTATGCATTATTTTTACAAGAGAAGTTTCTAAGTTTTCAATTTAGCAAGCTAATAAGTAATTATTCAATTGGAATGAGTGAGAAAAATTATTTTCTTAATTTTTTTTCTAACTCTACACCAAATGAACAAGATCAAATTTGTGAGTACTATCTACACAATTATGTAGTGCCTGAGGAAACAGAGTGGAACCCCTTGATGTTTGTGGGGAATTTATAGGTCAAAGCACTAACATTCTACTTTAGGAATAAAGGTTTTAGGGATGAAATTATGGAGGAATATGAGGAGAGAGAGAGAGAGAGATAAATCTATTGCTCTCCCAATTAGGAAGGAATCAAATGATCCTGATGCCATCATCAATGAATGGTTACAACTTTTGAAACACAAAGGACCTAGAGGAAAGATCATGAGATTGAGGATGCAGGACTGTAATAGGATGCATACACTAGTAGTTGGATTGATTCATCAAATTTATAAGTATGTGTAGCAGAGATGGGACAACTTGACTCTAGAATTACAAAGGAAAGAGCCACATTTAGTATACAACTTCATGGCTATTCTTGAAAGAGTGCATAGTTATATGGATATTTCTAGTAACCTTCCACTTAAATGGCTTCCATTAACATTTCAACCACCTATCCTTATTTACCCATTACCCCATTGGATAGGGGATAAGATGGAAGAATGTGAGAAGATTAAATGTTCTAGGATGAGAAGGATTTCATGTTACAGGGGATTCTATTGAAATGGACAAGACAACTAAGAGGGGGGTGAATCAATTGTAGCAAATTAAACCTTCAAAACTCTCAATAGTAAATAGATCCACAAGTATTCATTAAACCCTTATTCTATTAAGTTTATTAAACGTGAAATACAGATAACAAAAATTGAAATCACAACACCATACACATGAGAACACCGGATTTACATGGAAAACCCAATTATAAGGGAAAAACCATGGTAAGGATTAGCTCACAATATAAGTAATAGAAAAATCGGTACAAAGGGGCTAATTGGAAGAATAGGACACACTGTCCAAAAAGGCTCAAAACCAGGGCTCACTAATACATAAAGAAAACAAGAAGATAGAAGAAGAATGTTACATAGAGAAAAAATTCTCAATGCAACAAGGAGTCCACCACAATTTCTCACACTTTCGTAGTCTCACATGAAAGATTTTTGGATGCCTTCAGGAACCCTAACATGAATTTTACACTTCTCTACTCAATTTAGCATCACACACATCAATGCAACAATATTGCATCTACCTTGCTTCTTACTCTTTCCACACCCTCTTGCATCAACACCATACATATATATCAAGCTCTACCTTAAAAACTTTCTCCAATGTCAACCACTAGCCATTATACATTCAAATTCAAAATAGGTCAGCACCTAAACATTCCTAAGGTGGATAGGAACAAAAGGTGACCTACATAAATCCTTAATTAGGATCCAAATAGATCCCAACACCCTTCAAAATGATTCCACAAGCCTCACATGTAGTGTTAAACATAAGGTCAATCAACCCCTGTGCAAAACATCATAGAGATTATGTACACGCTTCCTTAGATCAATCTGAAAGTCTCATATAACATAATTCACTTGAAATCAATCTAGAACAATTCATGAACTACTTAAGATTCATCAAACACTTCATACAAGATTGCATCATTAGATACTTCAACTCAGAATAACTAATAACCCTTAATTGCATACTGATAAATGAAACTCACATTGTACTGCACCAAATCAAGTAAAAACTTGAATATAAAAAGATAAAAGCATTATAATCAACTTCCCAAATCTGCACAACCTGAATACAAATGGTGGAGAAACACAAAGAAAATACATTTCTCCCAGACCATAAAAAACATTACTGAACAGTTGGTTCACGCACTAGTGAAAATATCTCTCATTGTACAATGATCCAGAAACCCAAATTTTGAATATAGCAACCTCTAACAGTCTTGAATAACCTGTAAGATCTGCATAGGGATAGCATCAACACTGAAAGAATGTGGAGCAAAATATAGGAGCATATTATGAACATTTTCATAACACAATTTACTCTATTTATTAAATTTCCTCAAAAGCACTTAGAAACCAAGTACCAAAGACATCATCTCAACTCATTACTTCATTCCAACTCATCTTCAGAGTACAATAAAAGAATAGCTCCATGTACTCACAACACTTCCTCAAGGTCTCAACTACACATGCACAACCTATTTTCCTCTTTTCCACAATTTTCTCAATATCCTCATCTTCATCCCATAGTTAATATCAATGTCAACATCAATTAGTAGACTTCCTATTGACATCAATGAAAACACCATCATAATTGCAACAAATTCTACCCAAATAAGATCAATGGATTAGATACTTTCATAGACCTTAGGGAGATTACACTGTACTATAATCTATCCTCCTAGATCATTTTCTTGAGGGCAAGAAAAAGGATAGTTGGGGGGAGTGATGAGTGTATTTATTAGCTAGTTTTCTATTATCTTTATGCTGCTTACCAGACATTCCTAAGACAATTATTCCTACAATATGCCATCCTTTATGTTTATTATACAGACTTGAACTTGGTTAAAGTATGTGGAAATGTAGTTGTGATATAATGATGTTGCTTGATTGTATGTGAATATATATGAATTATAGTTGATATTTGTGTTTAATCATTATAGTTAGTATTATTTATGTGTTTTATGAACTAACTGAGGTTGCAACCTGAGAAGACACTATAGCCCACAACAACTATTGAATGCAGCCCACAACCGAAGGAGTTCCTAGACAGTGAAACAAGGGATGTTCATGAATACCTTGAATACAATAACTACAACATGGAGACACTTGATGAAAAAAATTGTGCATCATTATGACAACAATAAAGAAATTGAAGAAGGAGAAACTTGTTAACATTAGGATTTTGGTGTAACTGATCTTATGTTCCATGTTTCAATTTTTTTATTGTAGATTTCTAATCATATTTGGATTCATATTTCTTTTCAATTGCAGTTAGGATAGCTAAATCTTAATTACACTTTGATATCTAGGAG
>VDFB02318047.1:0-23408 GCA_007258455.2 Sequoia sempervirens | reverse complement strand
TTTTCCTAATGCCCCACTATGCCCTGACGAAAGGAATGACTACAGGTATACCGCCCCCTCGAGAGTTCGAGCAAAAAAGATTGGTTTTTGATTGGGCTCGTGAAATGGCTATGAGATTAGTTCGGCTACAAAGAGGATGAAAAATAAGGCTCAGGACAGTGATATAACAAGCTGTGAAACTCAAAATCAGAGATGTAGGATCAAAACCCTAGGCTTACACCATGTACTTAGGTCAAAAACCCTAATTTTCCATGCATATATAGGGACTTGGGGTCACTATCAAGCTCATTTGCACATTTGAGTTTGAAAAATTTGGCTTAGAGTGATTTTGAGAGAGAGCTTACAGTGCAGTTGATAGAATGGTGCATTGTGTGCTTCCCCTACATCGCGCAGATTGAGTTTGTGAGTTCTAACAACCGTTCGACGCAGGACCACCAGTATGTACCCTAATGAACTTTTCTTGCACATTTTTTTATGTAGCTAAATGTAGGGTCAAATAGGTCAAACAAATGTGTCGCTATTTCAGCGACACAATTGTTACAGTCAGCAACACACTTGCACTAGAGCGTCACTTCAGAGCAATTGTGCTAAGGTTTGAGTATACTTTGACACATTCGTAGACACACACACACACACTTTATTTTGACATGGCAACACACCTGAATTTTTTTAGACTGATGCACTTGCCAAAAACTAACATGCACTTCCTTTACAACTACACACTTGCATTTTATAAACACACTTGCTGAATAGCGACACAGTTGTAAACATGAAAAAGTGACACACTTGTTTAAAACATCACACTTGCATTTTTAGGGTTTTAGATTTGGATTTTTTTCATTTTTTAGCAAATTTGTCAATGTGCACATTGTACATGCAAGAGAGCACATTGTACATGCAGGAGAGCTTCCGACCACTACTTTCTCGTAAGAGGAGACATAGGATTTTATCATGGCTAGCTAGACTCGAGGATGAGGAGGACGAGTTCCTGGGTGCCATCGATTTATATTACATTGCGTACATGCCTGAGATCAGGACCCACCTTGCGATGATGACCGCACTAATGGAGGGGTGGCATTTTGAGACTTCATCTTTCCATCTTCCTACTGATGAGGTGATGATTACCCTCAAGGATGTTTGGTGCATCCTATGAGTGCCTATTCACAGAGACATAGTTATTCATGATGCAGACCTTGGCTTGGTGGCCATGTTCCGAGTATTATGAGCCATGGCAAGTTGGAGGTAGAGAGCTATTAGATTGACTTGTAGAGACACTGTGGACATGTTAGCGATTTGACATTGGTTATTGCTATGACATGCTGACAGTTTATGGATGCAGGATGCATGCACTTGTTATTTTTGTTATCATGATACTTGGATATTAGTAAGAATTAGATAGAATATGGATAAAAGAATGAAATGGTTCATTGATTAGCCTTTCATTTATGTTGATTCATAATTACAACAAATCTATAATTATTCTGATATTTTATTAGATATGGTGATGAGAGAGATGATATTGCTTTGCTTCTAGAAATTTGTTTGAATTCATCATATCAATCCTTATTTTTGATATAGAAAATAGATACGATGCACCAAGGTATGAAGAACTAGGGCGACATTGTATCTAATGCGATGGACTTTGAATCTGCAAACAGACAAGAGTATCCTTGTTCATACCTGACATACAAAAACCTTGCTTGACCATGTGAAAGAATGAGCCATTGAAGTAAGGAGACTAATACACAAAAGGTATGAAGAACCTGATATTTCCTAGCCATTATTTTACTTGAGACTATCCTGACACATGCAAGATAAGTATTCACCAAGGTTGTACTATAAGAATATCCAACAAGCACATCAAACGAAAGTACCGATCAATGCCCCATTCCTTTCTATCTAAATTATTTTGATAGACATCATCAAAATGAACCAACAAGATAAATCATAGGAAAAGATTAAAATGAACAAAAAAAAATGCTATTGATATCAATTTCCAAAGAGATTCTTGTGCTCTTAAGTGATATTTGAAATGATGCTCATTATCAGAATGATATATCCTAGGACATGCATTGAATAATGACTTTATGTAAACTAATGAGGTAGTTGATATAAAATTAATTAACACATTAAAAGATTAACCTTAACTTCACAATTTGTTTCACTAAAGTTTAATTTTTGAAATGTTGCACCTACTTCTGTTTGTTTCACCAAAGGGTGGGAATGGCCATCAATTTATTATGAATGAAGATTATTATTATGGGTGAAAATGAGATGAGACAGGTGGTTTTGATTTTTTGGAATATTTGAATGTTTTTGACGTTTTGCAATGTTTTGAGGCTTTTATGTTATTTGAATGTTTAAAGTTTCCAAGTTATTTGAAGCTATTTTTGAGTTTTTTGAATATTTTCCAAATGTTTTTGTATTTTCAAGATTTTGCAATTGTTTAGGTTTTTTAGAATTTTTACATGTTTTTGTGTTTTCCAAGGGTAAGAACAGGACCTAAATGGGGCTAACCTAATCCCTTGGGGGCTCATTGATGATGGCCTTGCCTACGTAAGCGCATATACAATGTAGTTTGACTTACTTTTGACCGTTTATTAATGAGATATGAATATTTTGAAATTGTTAGTTTATTATGATGGACTCCTAAAGGACTAACCTAATGCCTCGGGGGTTCATCGATGATAGCCTTGCCTATGTAAGTGTAGAGACAAAGTAGTTTGACAAGTATTTTTGAGTTTTTTGACTTTTTAGACCTATTTAGGGGTTTTGATGTGATTTGGATGTTTTTAAGTTTTTTGACATGTTATGAATGTTTTTGTATTTTAAAATGATTTGGATGTTTTTGGGTTTGTTGAACTTTACAAATGTTTGTATGTTTTTGGATATTTTAAACTTTATAATTTTTGGATGTTTTTGGAGATTTTGAACTTTACAATTTTTGGATGTTTTTGGAGATTTTGAAGATGTTTTATGAATGTTTTTGGTGTTTTGACACTATCTGATGTTTTTTGATTTTCTAAGAATGATATTTACAAAACCTAGGTAATACAAGAATCCAATCTATTGACCAAGTATAAGAAGATGCCCCTAGCCGAGTGTTATGGAACTTTGATATGAATCAGATAGGATGACCTGAGGGTACAACTTAATAGGATTACTAGACATTTTTCCAAATACCAAGCCATGGTGGGGATGAAAACAGATAGGTGAAAATTGGATGCCAATTTTATTATGAATAGGTGGAGTGATAAGAGTACCTAATAGATGGGAGATGGAGTTTATATAAGCAAGGCACCTGTTTACCAGGTTTTCACCAAGGTACTTGCCCAAAGTGCCACCAAAGTGGTTTTCACTAGAGGATGATTTTTCTCTTTTACTGTTTTTAATCCTTTTTTTATTTTTTTGGATTTTTATTTATTTTTACTTTTTTTGCATTTTTGGAATATTGCCCCTCTTGGCCTAGGCATAGAACCTCTTGAGATGCATGTTGTTCATAGGTTCCTATAATGGATCTCCTTCTGGTGTTGCGAGCTGATAAGCTCCTGATCCATAGCGAGTTGTGCTAACAAAGGGTCCCAACCAATTTGGTTCAAACTTCACCTTGCTATTTTGATCTAGCATGTTCTTTTGATTTTTCTTTAGTACAAGATCTCATACTTGGAATTTTTGACCCTTGATCTTTCTATTATAACTCCTCTTGAGTCTGTTCTGATATACTTGAAGATGTTTGAGTGCTTCTAGATGTCATTTTCTAGCAATTCTAATTCATTTAACCTTGATACTGTAATTTAAATTTTCTCAACTACCCTCAATGCCAGCCAAAGATCCTATCCTCACTCCCTGGTGCTCTCTAATTTTTTTGTATATCTTCTTTGATTATTTCCTCTTTTTTCTTCTCTTATTTTATCTTTGTGTCCCCCGTTCAATTAACTCACAGGTTTATATAATTTTCCAAGGGCGGTTACAACAATCACACCCATTCACAATAATCATAATGTTTAATTAAAGTTTACATTATTCTATTTTATTATTATCCTCTTTCTTTTTCACGAGGAAAAAGTCCTGTAACAATTCCCCCCCTATAATTTAGCTGTCTCCCTTAGTAGCTTGATGATCTTCTGTATCACACAGGAAAATATGATAACCTTTAGTTAAACGAATGTGGATATTGATCCTTAATAAAATCAACTTTTTCCCAAGTAACACTATTATTATTACAATGAATCCATTTAATTTTTACTTCATTTACAACTCTATTTCTCAATATTCTAGATCTTTTTTCAATTATTTTCTCTGGTTCAATCTTATATTCACAAGATGGTTCAATAGAAATACTTTTCCAATCAATAACATGATTTGCATTATATTAAGTAAACTCACATGAAATACATTATGGATTTGTAATTGAGGTGGTAAGGCAAGTTTATAAGCAACATCACCTAATTTTTCTAGTATTTCAAAAGGTCCACAAAAACGAGGAGTTATCTTAGAATATTTACCAAGTTTTAACGAACTCCTTTTTGGTTTGACCCTAAGAAAAACATGCTCACCAACTTCAAAATCTCGGGTAGACCTCTTAGAATCAACCCAACTTTTATACCTATCTTGGGCAGATTTCATAATTTGTTTGGCTTTATTAATAATGGCTTCCATCTCTAGCAAGTCTTCATTCTCATACCAAACCTTATGGACAGGATCAGACCATGAAATGGGTGTATTACAATTTCGACCGTAAACAAGTTTCAAAAGATGAAATTTTAATGGTTGAATGATATCCTTGATTGTAGGAAAACTCTACCAAATGTAAATAAGCCTCCCATGAATCAGGTTTATCTATGGTATACATTCACAACATATCCTCTAATACTCTATTAACCCTTTCAGTTTGACCATCAGACTCAAGGTGATAAGAAGTACTAAAGTTTAGATGGGTACCAAGTTCGATAAATAGAGATTTCCAAAAAGAAGATGTGAATCTAGGGTCTCAATCTAAAATAATATTCTTTAGAAGACCATGTAACCTAACAATCTCCTTGAAAAAAATATGGGCAATATCGGAAGCAGAAGACTTTATTTTGATAGGTAGGAAATGGGCCATCTTGGTTAATCTATCGACTACCACAAAAATGGAACCATGTCCTTTACGCGTTTGAGGTATCCCAGTAATAAAGTCCATACTAATTGACTCCCACTTCCAATTTGGGATGGAAAAGGATTGCAAGAGGCCGAGAGGTTTACATTATTCTGCTTTTACTTTTTGACAAGTTAAACATTGTTGAATATAGGTACGATTTCAGTTTTCATCTGAGGCCAAAAGTAATTTTTCTTGATAGAAAGGTAGGTTTTTTGGAATCTAGGATGTCCAACTATAGGTATGTCATGATAATCTTTTAATATTTGTGATTTAAGGTTAGGTAGATTGGGAATGCATAATCTCCCTTTGTAATAAAGGAGGCCATTGCTACTTAGCAAATAATTTTCTAGTTGACCTTTTAGATGGACGTTAGGGGATTGATTTTGCAGGCCTTCATAAATTGGTTGGAAGTAGTCATCAATGGATAATTTGGATTTTATGTCTTGTTCGAATTGACTTCTCTCCAAGGATATAACATTAACATAGTTTTTTTTTACTCAAGGCATTTGCCACAACGTTTTCTTTTCTAGGAACATATTGGATGGTGAAATAATAGTCAGTTAAGAGTTCCATCCATCTTCTTTGTCTCATGTTAAGGTGAGTTTGACTAAATATGTGTTGAAGGCTACGATGATCAATTTTTAATATAAACTTATTCCCTAATAAATAATGGCACCATACCTTTAAATCGTGGATAATGCCTAACAATTCTAGATCATGGATTAGATAATTTCTTTCAACTGGTAATAATTTTCTAGATTCATAACATACTACCCGGTTATCTTGCATTAAAACACCACTGATATCTGTACCACATGCATCGGTGGTCACCACAAAAGACTTTCTAAAATTTGGAATACAAAGAATAGGTGCAGATTTTAATAAAGTTTTTAATGTGTTGAAAGATTTATCACATTCTGGGGTCCAATTAGAGCTTCGTTCTTTCTTAGTTAGATCGGTCAAAGGTGCAGCTATTTTAGAATAATTCCTAACAAAACGATGATAAAATCTAGACAATCCTAGAAAACTTTTGACTTCATAAGCATCCTTTGGAATCAACCAATCTTGAATTGCCTTAATTTTAGTAGGGTTAGGTGAGATTCCCTTCTCAGAAACTACATGTCCTAGGTAAGATACTTCTGATTTGAAGAACTCACACTTGCTAAGTTTGGCATATAACTTATTCTTTTGCAAGGTTTCTAGCACCATCCTAAGATGTTGCTCATGCTCTCCCTCATTCTTTGAGTATATTAATATATCATCTAAAAAAATGATTACAAATGCATCTAGGAATGGTCAGAAGGTATCATGCATCAAGGTCAAAAAAGTTGTAGGTGTGTTGGTTAAACCAAAATATATCACTACAAATTCATAATGGCCATATCATGTTCAAAATGTTGTTTTGGGAATGTCAGATTCTTTAATGTGGATTTGATGATATCCCGATCTTAGATCTATTTTAGAAAAACATTTGGCACCATGTAATTGGTCAAGGAGGTCATCAATTCATGGTAAAGGATACTTATTTTTGATGGTTAATGTTGGCAACCAGGGTTGCACCCTCAATCAAGCTAGGCTTGGCTATCCTATTGGAACATGGAAACACTCCCTGATTTGTGGTTCAATCAATTAGTGGGAGCGAATATCCAAAGTGGGATGGTTCCCTCTAGCTAATCACCTAACCTATGGAATTTTCAGGGGAAAAGGGAAGGAGGAAAGCTACAAAATGAAACCTACAACTCAAGATGATCAACTAGATAACTGAGATTTTGACAAAACTTGACTCACAACACCTCTTTCAAAGAAATTTACTCTCACAATCCACTTTAGAACATCTAGCTCAATAGTGTTTTGCATAAAGATTCCTGAACAATGAATACAATATGCAACATGAACTATCTGCCACTCTTGACTATAACTCACAATAATAAGACAAAGAAGGATCCACTACTTTGAATTACAAATAAAATTAGATTATCACTGTGATCCCATGACAAGAAAAGGGAAAGGAAAACTCTAGTGCTTTTATTACAAATGAAGGAGCAAGACACCAAAATATGATTCAAACAAGTTTACAAAACTCTCAACAATGCATAAGAGAGCAAGAAACATAATTCTGAACCCTAAGAAATTAAAAATTTCTTCAACTTATAGGCATCAAGTGGCATCCTTGGTGCAAAAATAGAAAAAAAAGGTCCACTATATCATCAAAAAGCAACTCCTTCTGAATTTTTCGAGCTCAAGGAAAAAGCCTGAAAAGAAGGGGCTCAAATTGCTCCAAACGACTTCACCAAATGGAAACTTCTCTCCTCCAACAAGTTGATCCAAAAACTCTACAAAATCAGGCTCAAAACTGTCCAAAACTGAAATTAGAAAGTTCAAAGTGCCACCTCTTTTCCAAATTTTCCCAGGAACAGAAATCAAAATGGAAAGTCTTGGTGGATCATCTAACTGCATTTAAATAACAACTAACTAGCCAATTTATAGAAACATTGCTTAATCAGTGTTTTATAGCGTGCAGTTTAAAAATTAAAAAATAGAAAGTTCCCCTTGTCACATCAGATTTTTTTACAATTCACTTCCAGATGCTCTAAATTTTCCTTACCCATCTCAAATATTTTGATTTTGCATCAATGTTTGAAAAAATCAAAATATTATACAAGGCTCTCTACTTGATTTTTCTACAAAAAATCACAAAAGAAAATAAACCCCCATCACATATATTGATTCACACGTCAAGGGGACTCTAAAATTTTCAGGACTTAGGCGAAAATAGAGGACCTAAAGTCATTGTTCAATTTTTCCTAAGGCAAGGCTCATGGCATCAAATGTCTCTAAGGCATGGCAAGGTAAGATTACCCTAATGTGAGGGGCAATGTGGATGGTTTTTTATTTGATGTTCTTTAAAAATCAAAGAAAATAAGTGCCTAAGGCATTCGACCCAGAAAACACATGAGGAAAGGTATTAATTAAGGAATTAATTTTTTTAAAGGAAATGTGATTAGAATCACATTCAAATTGACAATGAAGGAAAACCCTAACATCAAAACACTCAACGAGCCCTAATTTTCCTCATCATTCGCATCGGCCAAGTTAGAGAGAAAAGAGCTCTGTTGGGGTGCTGCCATGGAAGGGCTAGGGTTTGAGCCTTGGAATTTGATTCTCCACCATTCCCAATGCTATTCCTGTTGATTCTTCTTTGCATTCGATGGTAAGTATTCTTATCTGCATTTTGATTCATTTTTCACTCCATTTGAAAGAAACTTGGCCCAATTGGCCATGACCATGACTATTTTTTATTGCCTCCTTGTGTTTGATTGTGTCGACCACCCCTTGCCATTCTTCATGGCCACCATGAGAGACTTTGTTTGAGAATTTTTGAAGGCTCAGCCGTGGATTTTGATGTGCTTCTCCACATCGACATTGAAGGTAAACCTTCTCTTCTCACTCCTAAAGGAATATCCCTCTTAAATAAAACTTTACTCAAGCTTTTCTCATAAAAATGATGAAGTTCTATGTGTTCTTTGAGCTCGACCATTACGCAAGCCGCGACCATCGCTGTGTGTTCTTCTTCTTTTCTGTTGAGTGAAAGAATATGCAGCTCGACCCACAATGTGCAAATGAAAACATTTTTTAAATGAAAACACTTTTTGAGTGAAAGCTTTCCATTTTCTAGGTTTTCAAAACCCCTCATGGCCACGATCTGTAGTTTGGTTTCTTCATTTTTTGAAAGCTCCACTTTTGACGTAAGCTTGAACCTTGATTGTTTATTCTTGTTCTTGCATTTTGTGACAAAACCCTAAGTGGGTATTCGAGATTTGAGGGAAAAAATTGCCTCTCCAGGCCGCGGGTATGAGAGCATAACTTAGGGTTTCCTTGCATTTCTATCTCTCATACTTTCCATTGAGCATGTATAAGCACTTGTCACCACATTTTCTGGGCTTACTCATCCATTATGGCTGTGGCCATTGGTCCTATTTTATGCACTTAGCACTGGCACCGTCCACTGGTAACATGCTCAAAATGTCTGATTTGCTTTGTATTTGTGTTTGGAACACATTTTTATTGAATGAACATCATCATTGAGAGAGAGAGATGACTCTCAGGCTGCGACCATGAGAGTTCAGTTGTGCTTGTTTGCATTTATTTATGAGCTCAACATATTTTGCTTTCTGTATTTTGAAGCATTTTAATGGAAACAATGTGGAATCTTTTTGAAGGCTTGAACTAGGAATTTTGCACTTGTCTCTATTATGAAACCCTAACCCACTATGGCACAAGCTCACTGTTTTGAAAGAAAAATAATTTCATTCTTTTCAAGCTCAACACCTACAACTATAGCTTATTTGCTTGCCCTCATACTGCGGATTTCTCTTAACTTAGAGATCATTTTCAATGGAACACATTTCCCTCCTTGCATTGTTTATGTCTCCCCAACATGATGCACACATTGTAGCAATCTTTGGCTTTCAATTTGCTTGAAGTGCATAGATGTAATGGAGCTCCACTTAATTGATGTCTCCCAGTTACTTATCAAAACATGTTTCCCATTCCGTGCAAATTTTAACTCACTGTTGAACATGCATTGTAGGAACCATTGTACACATTTTTACTCAATGAAGACATACAAAAGCTTCCTTTGTTCTCAAAATGCATCAGAAGCTCACTTGCAGCCACTTGTAGACTCACTTTTTGATGGGAGAAGCCTCCTTTTGGCACTCTTCATGCATTTTTATCTCCTAGACAACAACATGATGATGTGAAAACAATCATTGCATGGAAGATTTTGAAATATAAACACCCGGTGATGATGATTAGAAGCTTCTTCATTTACTTTAGTTATCATTTGATTTGTAAACAAGGCATTATGTATGCCTGTTCACTATCACATTATGTGATGATGCACTTGATGTCAATTCACTTGAGTAATTGATCACCTATGATTTTAATTTCATTGCATTTCCGACTTGACTGTCCTAGATGATCACTTGCTTGAGTTTTCATGGCACTTGGATGCACTCCTTCAGATGCATATCTCTTTGAGCAATATTGAGTTGTCTCTTTTCTAAAAAACCCTCTGTGGAACATTGAGGGAAAGCATGTCGGGTCTCAACCCTTGTGGGAGTCCGTTTTACACCACATGCTTTATGATATCCAAAATAAAATAGCAACATGGCTTTTCCTATACCTGCACAAGAAACAAACAATGTTAGATAAAAACAATAAATTCAGAAGTTTCTGATGATGCTTTCTCCTTGGTATTCTCTTGTACTCCTCTTGTTCTTGCTCAGTTGATTCAATGCATCATAGACAATATTCTACATTATTGTTGATGGACCATGTAGGAATGTTCATAGTCTAAGCTCTAACAAAACTTTCATCCACTTGCAGGTTCACTTGGAGCACAGAAGCAAAAAGGAGAGCTCAACTCTGGAGGCGGCTCAAAGGCACAACCATGCAATGATGATTATGTTCATTCTTACATGCTCATTCTCCTTTTCAATCTTCAGTAGCGTAGAATATTCTTTGTGGTTCATTGTTCCAGCTACTCCCACGGCTTGTGTGGGCCCACTTGATTCTCTTTTTTCTCCGATGAATACAAAACAACATTTGTGAAATACTTGTTCAATTCTGCACTTTTCTTTTCTTGCAAACAATGTATTGAACATTGTGAATGAATGACAAAATGAAAGCACTTCTTTTACTTTTATGTAATACTTAATGCTACAAAATAATATAAGGCAACTGAAAACACATTGCACTTCTTTAAAACTCAACAATTCAAGCATTTGCAATGGTTTAAATATCTGCAATAACAAACTGAAATTCCTCACCTTAAAATGAACTTGCATAACCAACTCTGTCAATTTGAGTTGTGTGAAAAATTGATAACACTTTTGGTGACCTCTGCTAGATGCTTGCCTGCTAAGCACTAGGCCAGTTTCCTTATGAATATCCATTGGGCATGGAGTCAATTGTACCCTTCTGAAACTCAATAGTTCTGAAATTCTAAAACTTGCAACTCCAAACAACAGCCAAACCAACACCAAAACAATGAAACAACAAACAAACAAGGCCTCAACGAATTAAAGAGCGCTAAAAGTATAAGCACGTGGCTGTTGAAAATATCGAAAAGAAAGTGCCCCAAGCACTTATTAGGCAACAACTACTTCTATTGAGTAGTATGTGTGAAACTCAAAACCTCAAAACAGCTGGGGTTTCAAATTTTGATCCTACTGATGTGAGATCGGAAGTATTTCTCAAAGCAATCCGCAACATTAAAGAAATGTCTCCTTTCGCATCTCAAGTGAGAATAGTTCTCCGATTGCATCAGAGGCCTCCGCCTATTTGTTCTTTATCCTGTATTTTATATGAAGTTTCCCTCTGTATCCTTCAGTTCGCTTAAAGAGTTCTCATTTGAAGGAAAGCTTGACATTCTCAGTTTTTCCTCTTCTATGTTCTTTTTCCAGTTTTTCCATCAATGATTCAGCAGTTCACTTGAATGAAGTTGTTCTTCCTGAGTAGCTCAAGCCCAGAACAATCTCCAGGAAAGAAAATGAGATACCTGGGAATTTGGTCTTTCTGGAAGTTAGCAGGAGAAAATAAAGCTATCCAGTTGAAAGTCTTTCTTAGGTTTGTTTTTGTCACCATGAATTAGCTTTTCAAAGCCTCAAAGCTTTTCTCAGTTAGTTCTCGTTGAAGGGTTTTCTCTTGATGATTCTTATCTAAAAGTCTCCTATTAGATTTCGCTGTTTATTTCTGAAGGAATGGAGCGTAAGTGTTTTAAAGACAAGAGTTTCTTAATCCCTGCACCAAGTAAAGATGAGACTAAATAGCCTTAAAGTGAGCTTATCTAAATAGTTGGAGTCCTGAATTTCACTGCAATCAATGGCTTAAATCTTTGAGATGCACTGAAATGAGGCTTCCATTTGTTCCTTTTGGAGAAGAATAACTTGAAGAAAAATATGCAAAGAATTAATGTATAGCTAAAGCATCCATTTAGACTCAGCCACTTATAAAGGAATTACTCGCCTGAATAAAAGTAAAGTCTCCTAGTTTATCAAAGGGCTGTTCAACTTGAATAGGATTCAAAGGCAAGGTTGCAAGTTTCTATTTTCCTGCGAACAATGCACATTTTTCGCATTTCTTTACCCAAGTAAAGGAATCCTTGAATATTTATGGCTAGTAATAACGAGCCCTCATTATCTTAAGGGCTGTCATTCTCGCTGCAAAGTGGCCTCCTGAAGGCCTATTGTGGAACTCCTTTAGCAACATTTTTGTTTGATTAGGCTCAATGCATCTCAATAAGACACCCTGGAGGTCTCTTCTACATAATACACCATCAACAACAACATAGGGAATGGCCTGTAATATGAAATACCTTCTTTTTGCTATGTCCAAGCCTTCAGGACATTCACTGGTTTGCAAGTAATGAATCATTTGTTGTACCCAACTTGTACCCGGAGTTGGTATAACAATTTCCTCTTCGTTGCTCAATACTATGGCAATATTCCTGTCATCGTCATGGCTATTTTCTATGTTTCCAGCAAGCTACTCGCACAATCCTTTACCCCTAACCAACTTAGTAACCTTGATATCAACGTCAAATTCCATTACCCTTGCTATCCAACCAACTCTCTTTTCATTCATATCTTTATTCAACAAGAAATCTTTCACAGTAGGGTGAGCAACCAAGAAATGAATTTTGTTATTTGACAACATGTGCCTAAATTTTTTAAGACTTCTAACTGTTGCAAACGCATGCTTCTCCATAAAAGAGTATTTTACCTCATAATTGTGCAACACTTGATTGGAAAGGGCTATGGGTTGCTCCAAGCCATTGTCATTTTGCTGGCATAACATGGCAGAAATCGTATCAATACCTCCAAAGGTGTATAAGATAAAATCCTTGTGATAATTTGGATTAATGAGAGTTGGAGCAGCTGAAAGGGCCTCTTTTATTTGCTCGAAGCTCCTCTTACCCTCCTTAGTCCAATTAAATGGTACATTCTTTTTCAGCATTGCTATAAGGGGCTGCAATAAGGCTGCAATGTTTGGTATAAACCTCCTCATGAAATTAATTCTACCAAGGAAGCTCCACAAACCCTTTTTATGTGCCGGTAAAGGTAGTTCCAGAATGGATGAAACTCGCTCTGGATCAACTAAAATTCTGTGCTCAGAGACAATATGTCCCAGAAGCTTTCCTTCGTGGATGAAAAATATGCATTTCTCAGATTAAGAGAAACTCTGAACTCTTTGCATCTTTTCAAAATCTGCCTCAAGTGTTCAAGGTGTTCGTTAGCATTTTTAGAAAATACTGTAATATTATCTAAATACACAAGAACAATCTTATTCATAAGGCTATGAAAAGCCATGTCCATTTCCCTTTGGAATGTCGCCCCTGCATTAGATAAGCCAAAAGGAATTTAACTATAAGCCATAGTGCCCCATTTAGTTGTGAATGTTGTTTTATATTGATCCTCTTCCCTAACCAAAATCTAATCGTAGCTAGAATACCCATCAAGCAAAGAGAATCTTTCAGAACCTGGCACTACTTGCAGAATTTGCTCCATCGAAGGGAGCGGGTAGTGGTCCTTAAGGGAAGCCTTGTTTAAATATTTGAAATCAACACACAATTTGATTTCCCCATTTTTCTTCCTAATTGGGACTAAGTTGGAAACCCAAGAAGTGTGTTTAATAGGGAAGATTATGTTACTTTCAATCAGCTTATTTAATTGAGCTTTCATCAAGTGCCTCCAAAGCTCAGGACGAAATTCTGTTCCCAGCTTTTGCAATAGCCCAAACCTGCATGCTGGTTTGGGGCCAGGACTGCAAACCCTTTTAGATTCTGAGGTTCCTAAGCAAAATGACATTGAACTTCTTGGCATAAATTAAAAGGTGCTTTGTTGCTCTTTCCTTAGTAGCTACTCTCGCCTTAGTTTCAGAAAGTTACCTTTAAATACTTGATGGCTCCCTCGAGCATTGCTCTTTGTTGATCGCCGCCATACTGGCCTTTTCTCGCCCCTATCATCGTAGTGCCAGAAAAACTGAATCCAATGTTACCAACCCCTTTGGCAACTTATTTGATTTCAGCTACACAATTTGTTCTCCATATTGTTGTTGCCACTTTGGCTGGTTCTCATCTACAAATTCAACTTCTGCTATCAAGAAGCTCAAAATATGCTCATCACTGTCAAAGACCTTCCAACTCACATTGTTATCTAGCACAAAAGGTCTAACAACAATTTTTACATATTGCTACGTTTCTACATTATGAACCTCATTTGGAATATCAAATTGTGCACCTAAGGTAACAAGTTCATCAACATTCTTGTTTTGAGTTCTAGGGACGAAAAGCAAATTAAATGCATCAAAATATTCTATTAGGTTCCATACCTGATACTTGTATTTCTTAAGTACATCATTTTTTATAAAATTTAAATTTTTGACCTGATTCACAACTAATTCTCAGTCACCATAAACCCGTAAACACTTAATGCCTCTTTTCTGAGCCCATTCGAGGCCATGAATGGGGGACTCATACTCAGTTGTGTTGTTTGTATAGCTGAAAGCGAATCTCAAGGCTAAATAATATCTGTTTC
Organism: Sequoia sempervirens; assembly: GCA_007258455.2. Classification (NCBI taxonomy): domain Eukaryota; kingdom Viridiplantae; phylum Streptophyta; class Pinopsida; order Cupressales; family Cupressaceae; genus Sequoia; species Sequoia sempervirens. Next base: position 8,666 of record VDFB02318047.1, on the reverse strand, counting down.
CATCAGGTGATACCAACATTGCTCCTCCACCAGCCCCTGTCCTACATCTTGAACCATCGAAATACAACTCCCAAAGTTGTTCTTCTTGCTATTCGGGCTATTCTTGATCTTTAACTAGATTAGGAATCGATGCATCAGGTTCATGAATCACATAGATCCCTCACCCAACCTCTTCTATGTGACTAGATGGGTCAAAGTCTTGATTTTCAGTACCCCATTCATCTAAGTCTTCCTCTTCATCAGATGAATTAAGACGTAAGGCCTCAGATTGACTCACTGACTCATGAGTGGCTAACAAGTTGGCATTCACAGAGTTGATGGTGTTTGGCTCAATGTGAACCTTGAATAATGGTTCAAATTCAATAATTACCTTAGTGCCATATCGGGTTCCAAAGAACATGTGAGACCAATCGGTTGATAGGAAACCTCCTAATTTGGCTATAAAATACCTTAACATGCAGACTGCACAATGGGGAGGCAACTCTATTACATTTATGTCTTGGGAAACAAAGAAATTGGGGCAAGCGTACAGTGTAAGGGGTAGATTTTTTTATGATACATGTTGTTTGGACAACATATCTATCCAATTGCACAACACCTTTCGACACAGGTTCGTAAACTAGTCCTAACTTATCTGCTAAGATTTTTGGCATGATGAAGCTGCTAGCTCCGGAATCTATCATACAGTTATGTATGAGTTTATCACCTATAATCAAACTTAGATAGAAAGGTGGGGGTTTAACTTCTTGATTCTACTGGCCTTCTTTAATTTTAGGACCATTAGCAAGTACAATTCTTCCTTTTTCTACATTCACAACATCTTTAGAAGAAATTTTAGATAGTGCATTTTGTAACAAATCTTTCTGCCCTGGGATGTGTAATGCATCCATAATGGATAAGATGACTATAGGTTTTTTCAAATCCTCAACTACATTGAAAGAGATTGGATTTACCTTTTTCTGTCCCGAAGAATTAACATCGTTGTTATTTACCTTATGTTGTTTTCTCTGTAGAATATGCACCTTCGGTTGAGCTGCAAGAACATTCTGAGATGGAACCGTATAATTTTTTTCTCTCACAACTTGTTGTTGTGAATTTACAGCTTGTTGTTGCAAACTTGTAGCTTTCTATTCAGCTTCAATCGCTCTTCGTTTTGACCTTGTGTTTGCAACAATGAATGAACCTTGCTGGTTTTGACCCTGGGGATGATTAACCACGCAATATTCTGCACTATGCCAGTTCACTAAAGCAATTTCAGAATTTCTTAGCTGCTCTACATCCTCATTTGGCAAACATTTTGGGCCAACACATAGGTTCTGTACCATGAGGGCTCGATTTTCCAATCTACTCATGCAAGCAACCTAATTATGTGGCTGATTGCACGAGTAACACCACTTGTGCTCTTGGGATAGATTATTTTGTGGAACAAGCTCCCTTGATGGGCCAACAATGTTTGGATTGTAAAGTTGGAAAGGCTTGGGGTTAAAACCTCTTCTCTATCCTTGGAAATCACTTTGAAATGATGGCCTACCTTGTTGGTTTGGCTGATAGGAAGCTTGATAAGGCCTATTTTCTTGGCCAACTTATTTTTTGAGACTCACAAACTCATTACTAAAGGTCTTACCAAAGTTCTAAAACATGCTTTTTAACTCTTGGATTTCCTTATTTTGATCAGCAATGACACTTTCTTGAGTAGCAGCCCTATAACCTATAGTTGGGGTTGGTGGAACAACAACAATGGGAGGAAAATTGATAGGAACGGGTGGCTAGATCTCGAGAAAAATAGGAGTGGGTGGTCTAGGTGCAATTTTCTTGGCTTGGATTAGATAATTTTCAGCCCTTATAGCAATGTCATAGGCGTTTGGCAAGGTAAAACCCCCCATAGATTGTATCATAACTGATATCTCAACATTCAAGGCTTTCAGGAAAAATAGAAAGGCATGTTCGGGTGTGGGTTTGACAATTTGGGGTATCCTATCCCAGGTTCTTTGGAACCTGAAATTAAAGTCGACCATATGCTCATGTGGAGCAAGCTTGATAGTGCTCAACTGTTCAAGCAATGACAAGTGGTCCGGCTTGTCCACGAACTTCCAGTGGAGACCATCGCCAAGCTGGTCCCAAGTTGCAATGGAGTTGGCTGGGAGCCCCTTGAACCATTGAAGGGATTTTCCCTTCAACGAGGCGGCCAACAATCTTATGGCTACGTTCTCTTCTGTTACATTGTGCACTGAGCACACCATTGCCACTTCTTTGATATGTTACACTAGGGTAGTTTGGTCCTCTCCCGTGAAGTATGGTAGCCCCTTGAGTGCACTAATTGGAATGTCGTCATGCCTGGCCAACAGTAATGGGCTGCTCCCATTGAATGGAGCAAAATCAAATTGCCTCGCCATAGGAGGTACTTGAGATATTGGAGTTAGGTTCCTCTTTACTGAGAAAATGAGACTACGCTTAGGAGGCGTAGACTTTGCTCTTCTTACCGAATCAAAAGTACTTCTTGGTGTTCTACCTCTTCTTCTCAGTGGGGAGAGCTACAAATACTTGAAAGGTGTTGGACTTGATCTTGTCTGGATTCTTCTCATAAGCTGTCTTCACCAAATCTGCAATAAAACCAAAATTCAGGAGTCGCCAGGTATACTTTTTGGACCTATGTAGGTAGAAAATACTGTTGCATATACTGGGCAACAGTCAATAACTTAGAAATGACTCTAAAGAAAAGTCCCTAGAGTCCCACCAGGCATGCCAAAAATTGTTGGCAACCAGGATTGCACCCTCAGTCAAGCTAGGCTTGCCTATCCTGTTGCAACATTAAAAAACTCCCTGATTTGTGGGTCAATCAATTGGTGGGAGTGAATCTCTAGAGTGGGCTGGTTCCCTCTAGCTAATCACCTAACCTATGAAATTTTTAGGGGAAAAAGGAAGGAAGAAAGCTACAAAATGAAACCTACAACTCAAGATGATCAACTAGATAATTGAAATTTTGACAAAACTTGACTCACAATACCTTTTTCAAAGCAATTTACTCTCACAATCCACTTTAGAACATCTAGGTCAATAGTGTTTTGCATAAATATTCCTGAACAATGAATACAATATGCAACCTGAACTATCTTCCACTCCTGACTATAACTCACAATAATAAGACAAAGAAGGATCCACTACTTTAAATCACAAAGAAAATCAGATTATCATTGTGAGCCCATGACAAGAAAAGGGAAAGGAAAACTCTGGTGCTTTTATTGCAAATGAAGGATCAAGACACCAAAATATGATTCAAACAAGTTTACAAAACTCTCAGCAATGCATAAGAGAGCAAGAAACAAAATTCTGAACCTTGAGAAATTTGAAATTTCTCCAACTTATAGGCATCAAGTGGCATCCATGGTGAAAAAATAGAAAAATCAGATCCACTGCATCATCAAAAAGCAACTCCTTCTGAATCCATGGTTAGCTTGGTTTTAAACAAAATCCCAAAAAAAATCACTGATATCATCACACATATCCATATCCAAATTGTCAAAATCATGCGAAAATCCAAAAACATCCAAATCATATCAAAAAAATCCAAAAACGGGTCAAAAAGTCATAACAACATCAAAAACATGGAATTTGAACTACGTCGTCTTTGAGCTTAAACGTAGGAAAGGCTAATTTTTTATTAGCCCCCGAGACACAAAAACATTCAAAAAACACAAAAACACAAAAACATTCATAAAATATTAGAAAACACAAAAACATCAAAAAATTTGAAAATCAAAACATTTGCAAAATCTTGAAAATACCAAAAACAACCTCAAAACATTTCAAAAATATCAAAAACATTCAAAAAAACCCAAAAAATCCATTCGTCTCATTTTGCTTCACCCACAATAATCAATCATCCACAATAAATCAATCATCACCTTCATCCTTTGGCAAAACAAATAGAAACAACCACAACAATTAGCAAAAGCAAGCTTCAAACACAAAATCAAAATCGAAAGCAACAAACCTTTAAACGCAAAATCAAACTCTTGATCATTGGCAAACATGTCAATCAACCTTATATCGACAACCTTTCAAACAACCTATCAACTTGCCACCATCCACTAACATGTCCTAGGATGCATCCTTCCTACAATGGGCATTATCTTTTGACAAAATCACTTTGGATACTTATCCTAAACAAAACACACCCCCTTGGCTAGAGGTATGAAGAACATTGACTTGTTTGTGTACTTGATCTTTTCTTTTATCTTATTGCACTCATTCCAATGACCTCTCGATGATGTCTGCTCAAAACGATTTAGAGAGAAAGGAATGGGGCAATGATCATTATCTTTTATCTGTTGTGCTTGTTGGAAATTATTGTAATATAACCTTGGCGAATACTTGCTTTGTTAGATGTGCATGGAAGGTGTTTTGGACAGCTTGTTGACTGATGCATTGATAGGTTATACCTTTCCATGTTTTGGTTCGAGATGTTTGAAACTCCGGAAGTGCACCCTAGCAAGGTTTCCGTATGTCAGGTGTGAACAAGAATACTCCTATCTATTTGTCGAGTCAAATTCCATCACACTAGGTGCAACACCATCTTGGTTCTTTATACCTTGATGCATCGTGCCTATGTGTGTTATCAAATATAAGGTAAGTAGCCCTTTTAAAATCCTAGTTCTGATAAGAAAATCATCATCATCATCATCATCATCTCTAATAAAGTCTCGTAGATCATGGACTTGTTGGATCCTCTTGTCTTCATCTCATTTCTTCTTTCTTCTCTTTGCACTAACACGGTGCCAGGATCAGTTAATCATCATCACCAATGCATCCATCTTGCATCCACAAATCATTAGCATACATACATCTCATAATCATAGCATATTACATCATCCATCTCATCCATCTCACATGCATTGCATTATCATTTAAGTTGTTTAGGATAATATAGATTGGTTATTCTAAGCATCTTAAAATCATCTCATTTGCATCATTATCATAATCATCCGTACACCCATCTTGAACCTCTTTGTCGCGAGATCGACCCCCAAATCAATTTTTTTCGCTTGATCTCTTTAGGGGGCAATGTACCAGTATACTTCGTTCCACTGGGGCATCCGAAAAAAATTAGAATTTTTTTGAATTTCGATCTCAGAAAGGATTATTCTTTGAACCAACACAGTAGGTAGATTGCTTCAAAGAGGGGCAAAATGTAGACATGTAAAATATACATGCATCTGATCCTAATTTACTAACACTGATTCTGCCTAAATCATTTCCTTACTAACCATTTAATTAAATGATCCTTATTTAATTAATTCATCTTAATTCCTTTAATTAATCAAGTAAATCAACTTTATCTGATTAAATCATTATCTTCTTTTAATTAAATAAATCATTTTATTTAATTAAATCTAATGTTCCTCTTTTAATTAAATATGTCATTCTATTTCATTAAATCATATTCTCCTGTTTAATTAAATAAATCAAATTTATTTAATTAAGTCATCAATCAATCCTAAGTCATCCTTCTTAAATTAAATAAATCAATTTTATTTAATTATCTTCTAAAGTTCTACATTTAATTGAATAGATCAAATTTATTTAATTAAATTACTAATGTTCTTTATCTTCTCATTTAATTTAAATCCAAATATTTAAGTTAAATGTCACAATCAACTAACCTCCATTAAAATTTATCAAATCATGATTAATGCTAACACTAATCCCCCAATTCTCTAGCTTTTGCAACTTGCACAATAAATCAATTTATTTGATTTATTATTTCTTCTATTTTCATTCAAAATGACATCTTTGAGGGAGTATTCTCCAAATTTGAATTCTCCCCCCAAAAGGGACTTATCCTCCAACATGGCATTAACTCCTCTTACATTGTCTCTTACATGTCTCCAACTTGGCATTTAAGACACTTTCTTCTCCCTCCACAAGCCAACTTTCAAATTTCAAATTTGAACCTAATAGCATTTATCATGCACAATGACCAAAATGTGCACAACCTCCCTCCATTGGAATGTTGACAAGTGGTGCAATGCCATTGGATTGTCTTTTATCCCACATTCCTCCTATCTTTCATTCTTCTATCCTTCTATTCTATAAATAAGGGATTCTTTTATTGATTTAGGACACAACTGGATACACAATCTCAAGCATTTTGCATCTTGTTCATCATATCACATAGCATCTTCAAGGCATTTCATCCATCATCCAAGAGCTTAACAAGGATTGGGAAAGGGCTACTTTCCACATCAAAGTAGCACCAATCCACTATGGGATAGGGTTTGATCATGTTTTTATGTGCTTTCATTTAGTTGTTTTTGTTCTACTTATTTTGTTTGCATATTTTAACATGGTTAAGTATTTCATAGGGATGTTCTATTTGATTTGCTTAATTTAACTAACAATGTTAATAGTTGTTTGTTTTGAGCATTTGCATATTTTAGCATCCACAACAACTAACTAAGCAAGTTATAGAAACATTGCTTAATCAGTGTTTTACAGCTTGCGGTTTCAAAATTACAAAATAGAAAGTTCCCCTTGTTACATCAAATTTTTTACAATTCACTTCCAGATGCTCTGATTTTTCCTTACCCATCTCAGATATTTTGATTTTGCATCAATGTTTGCAAAAATCAAAATATTATACAAGGCTCTCTACTTGATTTTTCTACAAAAAATCATAAAAGAAAATAAGCCCCCATCACATATATTGATTCACACTTCAAGGGGACCCTAAAATATTCAAAAATTATGTGAAAATAGAGGGCCTAAAGTCATTGTTCAATTTTTCCTAAGGCAAGGTTCATGGCATCAAATGTCTCTAAGGCATGGCAATGTAAGCTTACCCTAATGTGAGGGGCAATGTACATGGTTTTTTATTTGATTTTCTTTAAAAATCAGAAAATAAGTGCCTAAGGCATTCGACCTAGGCAGCACATGAGGCAAGGTATTAATTAAGGCATTTATTTTTTGAAAGGAAATGTGATTAAAATCACATTCAAATTGACAATGAAGGAAAACCCTAACATCAAAACACTTAATGTACCCTAATTTTCCTCGTCATTTGCATTGGCCAAGTTAGAGAGAAAAGAGCTTTGTTGGGGCGTCGCCATGGAAGGGCTAGGGTTTGAGCCTTGGAACTTGATTCTCCACCATTCCCAATGCTATTCCTATTGATTCTTCTCTGCATTTGATGGTAAGTATTCTTATTTGCATTTTGATTCATTTTTCACTCCATTTGAAAGAAACTTGGCCCAATTGGTCACGACCATGACTATTTTTTAATGCCTCCTTGTGTTTGGTTTTGTTGACCACCCCTTGCCATTCTCATGGCTTCCATGAGAGATTTTGTTTGAGCATTTGTGAAGGCTCGACTGCAGATTTTGATGTGCTTCTCCACATCGACATTGAAGGTAAATCTTCTCTTCTCACTCTCAAAGGCATCTCCCTCTTAAATAAAACTTTACTCAAGCTTTTCTCATAAAAATGATGAAGTTCTATGCATCCTTTGAGATCAGCCATTACACAGGCCGTGACCATCATTGTGTGTTCTTCTTTTCTGTTGAAAGAAAGATTATGGGGCTCAACCCACAATGTGCAAATGAGAACACTTTTCGAGTGAAAGCTTTCCATTTTCTAGGTTTTCAAAACCCCTCATGGCCGCGGTTTGTAGTTTGGTTTCTTCATTTTTTGAAAGATCCACTTCTGACATAAGCTCGAACCTTGATTGTTTATTCTTGTTCTTGCATTTTGTGACAAAACCCTACGTGGGTATTTGAGCTTTGAGGGAAAAAAATGCCTCTCCAGGCCGCAGGTATGAGAGCATAACTTAGGGTTTCCTTGCATTTCTATCTCTCATGCTTTCCATTGAACATGTATAAGCACTTGTCACCATGTTTTCTGGGCTTGCTCATCCATTATGGCCGAGGCCATTGGCCCTATTTTCTGCACTTAACACTGGCACAGTCCACTGGCAACATTCTCGAAATGTTTGATTTGCTTTGTATTTGTGTTTGGAACACATTTTTCTTGAATGAAAATCATCATTGAGAGAGAGAGAGATGACTCTCAGGCCGCGGCCATGAGAGTTTAGTTGTGCTTGTTTGCATTTATTTATGAGCTTGACATACTTTGCTTTTTGTATTTTGAAGCATTTTAATGGAAATAATGTGGAATATTTTTGAAGGCTTGAACTAGGCAATTTACACTTGTCTCTATTATGAAACCCTAATCCACTGTGGCACATGCTCACTATTCTGAAAGAAAAATAATTTCATTCTTTTCAAGCTCAACACCTATAGTTGTAGTTTATTTGCTTGCCCTCATACTACAAATTTCTCTTAACTTAGAGATCATTTTCAATGGAACACATTTCCCTCCTTGCACTATTTGTGTCTCCCCAACATGATGCACACTCTGTAGCAATCTTTGGCTTTGAATTTGCTTGAAGTGCATAGATGTAATGAAGCTCCACTTAATTGATGTCTCCCAGTTACTTATCAAAACATGTTTCCCATTCCGTGCAAATTTTAACTCACTGTTGAACATGCATTGTAGTAACCATTGTACACATTTTTACTCAATGAAGACATACAAAAGCTTCTTTTGTTCTCCAAATGCATCAGAAGCTCACTTGCAGCCACTTGTAGACTCACTTCTTGATGGGAGAAGCC
>VDFB02318046.1:0-13274 GCA_007258455.2 Sequoia sempervirens | reverse complement strand
ATGGATGCATTGATTTTATGATGTATTGATGTGATGGATGCAGTAATGATGATGTGAAATGATACTGATGATGTATTTCTTTTCTTAATGAGATGTAATGTATGATAGATAAACGTGATGTTAATGTAATGATAGTGATAAATGAATATGTGATAAGTGATAAATGAAATGATGTAATGAATTGTAAATGGTATGTAAAAATGTAATGATGAATGATAAAATGTAAATGAAATGTAATGATGTATGAATATGTAATGATAGATGAGATGGATAGTAGTAATGTGATGATGTAAATGTAATGATAGATATGAATGATAAGTGAAATGAATGATGAATGATAAATGTGATGGTAAATGAAAATGTAAATGAAATGTAAATGGATGATGAATGGAAATGTGAATGTAATGATGTATGGATATGTAATGATAGATGAGATGGAATGCAATAATGTGATGATGTAAACGTAATGATAGATATGAATGATAAGTGAAATGAATGATGAATGATAAATGTGATGGTAAATGTAAATGTAAATGAAATGTAAAGGGATGATGAATGGAAATGTAAATAAAATATAATGATGTATGAGTATGTAATGATAGATGAGATGTAATGCTATAATGTGATGATGTGAACGTAATGATGAATGGTGTAACATAATGTGTATATGATATCACGAAATGAGATTTTTTATTGTGAATTTATGATGAGATGAAGAGATGATCCTATATGCATGTTGATTATGAAAATTGCATGTGTCAAGTATACTCAGTCTTAAATAAGAAAAGATAACATCATTTGTGAATGAATCATTGTAACTTGTGCTACTAGTACTCTGCAGATGTATTATTATGAATGCAATCTATGTTAACCATGCAAATTCCTATTTTATCAATGCAAATCTAAGTGTCATTTCAATAATCATTTTATTCTGCTTTGTATCATCACTGAGCTTTATTTTAAAATGTTGAAAGCGAATACAAGCATCAATGATATGAGATAGACCAATGATGACCTGAGTATTTCTTTCATGATTTTTGATTTTGCAAGCGAACACAAGCATCATGGTATAAGATAGACGAATGATGACCTGAGCATTTCTTGCATAAACAAACAAGAATTAATCATTTTCTTAAGTGAATCAGAATGTCATCCGTGATATTTGGTAGAGCACTTCCCGTGACAATTCACAAAATAATAATGACTAACTCACAAACAGCAAACAAAGAAAAAGGTATCATTCTTCTTCCTTACTTCTCTAGTTCAATACATCATTGAGTTGCTCCAAAGAAATGATATCAAATGATAAAAAGCACAACAATTCAAATTCTTCTTAATGTATATTCAAATCATTATTTAGATTAGATCATCAGTGTTGAGATGTGTGTGCTGATGTGTGCATGATTTTCCCAAACATTTGACCAAATGATGTGACCTAAAGACCTATCCTAGGGGTCTCGGGGACTGATCAAAGATTAGTCTTGCCTACGTTATACACGCATAAACCACATAGTTCGACTGACACAGACTCCACTTTTGACTGATGTAGACTCTATTTTGATTTTTTGATGTTTTTGGATTTTGGATTTTCTGATGTTTTTGGATTTTGGATTTTCTGATGTTTTTGGATTTTGGATTTTCTGATGTTTTTGGATTTTGGTGTATTTTCTGATGTTTTTGGATTTTGAATTTTCTAATGTTTTTGGATTTTGGTGGATTGCCACTTGATGTTGTCATGTTTGACTATCCTTCCATGCAAGCGGAAAGTCTACTTGTACTAGATAACACTAGGATGTTGCCCCCAAGCTAGGGTAAAACATGGTATCCCTGCTATGATAGGGATAGTGATAATCTTAACTGATAGACGGAAATGATATGAAAGGAAACAATCGTAACAACACTGTACCCAGTAGATAGAGGAGTTTGGTGAAAATCACAAGTAACGCCTGTTTGCCAGGTTTTCATCCCTTGTTTTTATTGTGTCCTCTTTTATTTTCCTTTGTATTTGTATTTTTATTTTATATATATATATTTTTTTGTATTTTTCCATTTTTCTGTCATCATGACGCCTATTTGCCAGGTTTTCATCAAGACAACTTTATTGACCGTGCACTAGGTATCCTCAAGTGTAGAATCGCCTGAGATGAATGCTGTTCATGGGCTCCTCCAACATGTCTCCTTCTGGTGTAGACAGTTGGTATGCTCTTGATCCATAGACTGATATGATGACATAAGGTCCTATCTAGTTAGGTTCAAACTTTCCCTTCTTTTCTCTGTCTGCTTGATTTCTAGGGTTTTCCCGTAGGACCAAGTCTCCGATCTAGAAGACTCTAGGCTTAACCCTATGATTATAGTTCCTAGACATCCTTTGTTGATAGGCTGTCAAATGATTGACAGCTTGTTGTCGATGTTCATCAAGTAGCTCTAATTCCTGAAGTCTAGAGACCCTATAATCTTCATCTGAAATGAGTCCCTTTAGTGAGACTCGAAGGGATGGAATTTCTACCTCAATAGGTAGTATTGCTTCTGATCCATAGACAAGAGCATATGGTGTAGCTCCTGTTGGTGTTCTGATACTAGTCCTGTAAGTCCAAAGAGTAGGATTTAGTTGAACGTGCCAATCACGTCCCACTTCATTTACAATCTTCTTGAGAATCTTTAGGATTGTTTTGTTTGAAGCTTCTGCCTGCCCATTACCTTGAGGGTAATACGGGGTTGAAAAGCGATGTTGAATGTGGAACTTTTCACACAGCTCTTGGACGTCTTGGTTTTTGAAAGGCCTGCCATTATCTGTGATGATTGACTGGGGTATCCCATATCTACAAATGAGATAACTAAGAATGAAAGATGATATTTTCTTACCAGTGATTGTGGTTAAAGGAACTGCCTCCACCCATTTTGTAAAATATTCGGTTGCTGTGATAATGAACTTGTGTCCATTAGTTGAAGATGGGTGAATTTTCCCTACCAAGTCTAATCCCCACTGACAGAAAGGCCATGTAGTTGCAAATGGATGCAACTCCTGTGCTGGTGCATGTATAAGATTGCCATGGATCTGGAATTTTGAACATCTTTTGACAAACTGATAAGATTCTTGTTCCATGTGTGGCCAGTAATACCCCAAACGAAGGAGTTTCTTGGCTAAAGATAATCCACTTGAATGTGTTCCACAAATTCCTTCATGGAACTTGTGTAAAGCGGAAGCGGATTCATCATGTTCTAAACAACGTAGAAGAGTACCATCTAGGCCTCGACGGTAAAGGGTGTCGGCAATAATGGTATGTTTGGCAGATTGGCGTATGAAGTTGCGCTTTTGGTTGCGAGAAAGATATGGTGGTAAGATATTATCTTTCAGATAAGCATAAATGTATCCATAAATGGAGGATTGGGCACTATCCGGCACGGTTCGAGCTCATCGCCTTGTGCAGATTGATACTGGCCCCGGCAATAAATGATGCAACGAGTCCGCCCGGAAGGTGAACAGTACGGCGGCATTCCAGCTTTGTTCTCCCAACCTTGCACGGTTCCACTGACAGCGGCTTTGAAATGTCCGCCTTGCATAAAACGACCCGCATTATCAACCCGGGAGTCTCCATACACCTGAAGTTCTGTGATTTTCCATTCAATAGCCACTTTAATTCCAAGGATCAAAGCTTCATATTCTACCACATTGTTAGTGCAACAGAAGGTAAGCCTGTATGATCGCGGGATTGTGTGCCCAAGAGGTGTGACAAATAGAATTCCTGCCCCTGATCCATGTTGTGTGTAGGATCCATCGAAGTAGAGTTGCCATGGTTGAGTTGTAACATTGAGAATATCTGCATTGGGAAATTCCATGGTCATAGGATGACTGTCTGATAATGGAGCTTCTGCTAATTGATCGGCGATGATTTGTCCTTTGATAGCTCGCCTTTCAACATATTGAATATCAAACTCGCTGAGGAGCATGACCCACTTTGCCAACCTTCCTGTTAAAGCTTCTTTGCTTAGTAAATACTTGAGAGGATCAATTTTTGCAACGAGCTTGATAGTGTGAGTGAGCATATAATGTCAATTTTTGTGTTGCAAATATTACTGCTAAGCATGATTTTTCAATAAAGGTGTAGTTTACTTCATGTCCATTGAGTGTCTTGCTGATATAGTATATTGCCTGTTCTTTTCCTTCTTTATCCTCTTGTGCTAGCAAGGCTCCTAAAGAAATATCTGTTGTTGCGATATATAGCAACAATGGCTTGTCTTCGCTGGGTGGTACCAAGATTGGTGGTGTCATCAGATAATGCTTGATTTGATTGAAAGTACTCACACTGTTCATCCCATTTAAAAGGCACATTTTTATGCAAAAGATGGTTGAATGGATGACACCGATCGGCCAGTTGAGAGATGAATCTTCTGATGGACTGTAGTCGGCCTTGTAAAGATCTTAATGTACTGATATTCTTAGGAGGTGGAATTTCCATAATGGTTTGGACTTTTGCTAGATCTACTTCAATTCCCTTTGTAGAAACTATGTATCCTAGGAGTTTTGCTGATGTTACTCCAAAGGCATATTTCTTAGGATTCAATCTGACTTTGAATTTTTCCAACCTGTCGAATATTTTGGCCAATATTTCTAGATGTCCTTCCCTGGTGTAAGACTTTGCTAAGATATCATACACATAGTCCTCCATGAAGGTGTGCATCATATCATGGAAGATTGTTGTCATAGCTCGCTGGTATGTAGCTCCTGCATTCTTTAACCCAAAAGGCATGACATTCCAGCAAAAGGTGCCCCATGGACATGTAAATGATGTCTTCTGTTGGTCTTCAGGAGCTATCTTGATTTGATTGTATCCTGAAAATCCATCCATGAGTGATAGCATTTGATGACTGGCTGTGAGATCTACAATCATGTCTATGTTTGGCAAAGGAAAATCATCCTCTGGGCATGCCTTATTTAAATCCCAAAAATTAGTACATATTCTAATGGTGTTATCTGGCTTTGAAATAGGTACAATGTTGGATATCCATTCTGCATAATCAATAGATCTGATGAATCCAGCATCTAGTAATTTCTTCAAATCATTTTTCACTAATAATGCAACATGTGGATGCATTTTCCTCATTTTTTGTTTTACTGGTTTAGTGCCAGCTGGTAAGGATAAGTGATGCATAATGAGATCTGTGTCCAAGCCTAGCATGTCAGAGTATGACCAAGCAAAATTGATGCATCGTTCTTCAAAGAATTTGATAAAATCTCACTTTTCTGTATCTGTCATGGATGCGGCTAGGTGTAGTATTCTTGCTTTCTCTATTGTGCCAATATTAATAGACTGTGTGGGTTCTATCAATACTGATGATCTTTCATGGTAATGTTGTGGGAGGATGTCAAACCTTCCATCCTTTGGTGCCTCAATGAGGTTTTTCGCCATCGGATGCGTTCTTTATTTTTACTATTTTAGGATCAAATACTGCCATAGAATGGTTTTCACCATTAGATCCATTTTTTTCTTTCATATTTTTGCAACTGGAAGGCTTGGCATCCTCCTGCCTAAAAGCATCATTAAAAGAAGTATTGGTAGAACAAGTATCAGATTCCTCACAGCAAAGGTAGTTAATAATGAAGGAGTCATTGTCAAAAATAGGGAGATTGATAGGATGTTGGGGTTCCCATTCGATAAGTTCGGGATGTAGTAAAGGCAACGAATCATTAGATGAGTTGAGGTCGGCGATTTTGAAAGCTCAGACGGAAATGTCATCTAGGTTGTCTGTGGTTATGTCGAGGCCTACGAAGGTATTTTCTTCCACATCATTTATCTCAATCGATGTCCGTTCATCTTCACTTGAGTCATCGAAATTTTGTGTTTCAAAGATAATAGGATTAAAATTTGAGCTTTGACCCTCCTTGTGATTGGGGGTATACTTTTTGATAATGTCAACCTGAATATCTTCATAGGAAACTTCTGATAAGTTGTCCCACTCATACTCATTTGAATCTGTTTCAGAATTATCTCTTATTTGAAGAATACGCTCCACAGTTTTATTGGTGATTTTTGCTCTTGCTTTTTCTGTGTATCCTAGTCCAGTTTTATCCTTATGTTGGAGCATAAGAGGCTGGATTGGTTCTGTTATGCCTTGTTTCCTTAACCCAAGAGGTCCCTGTCCTGAATATCCCATCTTCTCAAGAATAGTTTTTCCTTTCCCGTATTGAGTTGTCTCTATGATGTTACTTGTGGAAGGGGGGGCTTCCTCATCCTTATAAAGCCAATTTAGTATGGCCTTATCTTCTGATTCTTCATCTAAGCTCCCAGCTTTTACAATTCTGCCATCTAATGCTGTTGTAGATTGTTCTGAAGTGTTGGTGTTTGTAGATGGCTGTCCATATGTTTGTAAGGAGGGTAACATTTGTGATAGATGAAATGAGTGTCCAACACCATATTCACTTATTCCTTTGTCACTTATCTGTACTTCCTTGGTGAATTGATGTGAGAGTGGAGCCAATTATTTTCAACATTTGAAGAGTTAGATTGTGCCACCCTTATCTCTTGTGATTTTTGTTGTTTTGGAAGCCACTTTGAAATGAAGCTCTGCTGTTGTTCACTATCTGATGTGCCAACTTCTCTATTGTTAGGTATGAATGTATCATGAGATGTCTTCAATGTATGACAAGCTTGGGTGTCATTGTAGTCTGCTGTGATTGTTACCTCCTGTCCATTGACGGGAAATTTCAGGCATTGATGATAGGTAGAAGGTACTACTTGCATATCATGGATCCAAGGGAGTCCCAACAGTATGTTGTATGTCAGTTCCCTATCTAAGACTTGGAAAACCACTTTTTGGACAATAGGCCCAACTTGAATGGGTAATATGATCAATTCTTTAGAGGACCTTTCTTCTTCGTCATATGCTTTGATTGTGATTTTTCTTCTTGTATCAATGGCTTCATCTAAGTATCCTAGTGCACGAATCAAATTTAAGGTACAAATATTTAAACCAGCCCCTCCATCTATGAGGACACGTTTTACACGATGTTTGTGGATAAGGACTTCAATGTGAAGGGCGGAATTATGCGGGTGGGTGAGTGATACATCATCATGTTCAGAAAATGAAAGGCAATGAGGTGCAGATAGATGTCCCACCATAGCTTGGAATTGACACACATCCAGATTGTTAGGTACTGTAGTTGATACGAGAGCTTGTTCAAGAACCTCTTTGTGTGATGGGG
Organism: Sequoia sempervirens; assembly: GCA_007258455.2. Taxonomy (NCBI): domain Eukaryota; kingdom Viridiplantae; phylum Streptophyta; class Pinopsida; order Cupressales; family Cupressaceae; genus Sequoia; species Sequoia sempervirens. Next base: position 6,073 of record VDFB02318046.1, on the reverse strand, counting down.
AAATCTTCAAAAGTTCCAAGATTGATATTTGTGTCGGTATTTTCTGCAATTGATCGATGAGATTATATTGATTGGAGGGGGGATCCACTGATGGGGATGATATTGATGCTCCTTTCAATATAACTTTGGATTGTGCCCTTGTTGTGGCATTAACCGATTGGTACTCTTGTTTCCCTTTGAGTGTGACTACATTGATTTGGTTTTCGGATTTGTCCATATGTTGTACCAAATTGGTAGATGTAATGTCGTTGTTTTGATTGATTTGGTTGCATAACTCTTCATCCTCTTTGGCAGCAGAAAAACAAAGGATTGTTGCGTCATAAATATAACCAACGTTCTTAGCCCAACGCTCATTTTGAAATTCATCATCCGGGCAAGTCTGGGGTACGCTTTTAAAACCTTTCTCAATAATAATCGGGCACCGGCTAAAAATCATTCTTTGAAGCTAATCGTGATAAACACATCACTTCAAAGAGGGCAAAATGTAGATAACCACAAAAATGGTCCGAGAATCTAATTAATTGAATACTCACTTATTTGATTAATTAATCTTAAATTCTTTCTACTTAGTAAATAAATAGAAATATTTATTTATATTGGGTTCATTTACTAATTCTTCTTATTTTTCTCCTAATTAAATAAACAAAATCAAAAACTTTATTTTATTTAATTATTATCATTTTCATCATATTATTTTCTCTCTTAATTAAATAAACAAAAAATTAAAAAAAAACTTTGTTTTATTTAATTATTATCATTATTACTTCTATCTTAAAATTAAATACACAATTTAAATAATTTGTGTTATTAAAATCACCTTTCTTCTTAATTAAATAAAGATTGCTAAAAATCTTTTATTTAATTATCATTCTCCTTTTAATTTAATAAAACAAACCCTATAGTTTGATTTATTAAATTATTTATTCCTCCTTTTGCTAAATTTAAATAAATTAAAAATATTTAAATTTATGCATAAAATTTGCACTATTCACTCACCAATAAATATTTATTTCTCACCAATCAAATTAATGGCACTGCCATTCACGGGAAAGCTTCAGAAAAAATTTGCAGGAAGTTCTCTCAACAACCTTCCACCCACCTTCCCTCTTATCTTGCCTGGTGTTTTCATGGGGAGAAACCATTCTCCATGATCAGCTCCTTCTTCTCATCCCATGCCTTTGGATTCTCCAGAGGAAATCACAGCCCCTCATCCCGGTTTCCTGTGCAATTGTGCTGCCGTGAAAGCTATAAATACAGCTCTTGGGCTACAAGAAAAGGATCCCGACTAATGCAATCTTACCCTGCAGGTTTCCAAAGCATTCAAGCATTCAAGCATCCAAATCATCCAACATTCATCCAGCATTCATCCAGCATCCAGCATTTGCAGTCATGGCTGCCATTAGAATAGAATTTGCACATTTAGAACATATTAGAGTAGAATAATTCATTTCTCGTTCTCTAAGTGTCACTTTAATGGTTTTATTAGCTTACAAATCTGAGAGCTAAGTAAATTAGAGAAGTCTTTAGAGTTAGAGAGAAATAGGATAGATTTCTGAAGCTTTCTAGTTTAAATTAGTTTAAATTTATTAAGTTTTAGATGCAATTATCTTATTTAGAAGCCGAGATGCATATTTAGCTTTGTTTCCATTCTACCGCTACAAAAAGACCTATCCTAGGGGTCTCGGGACTGATCAAAGATTAGTCTTGCCTACTCCAGACCACGAGTTCGACCGACACATACCCACTTTTGACCGATGTAGACTCTATTTTTGTGTTTTGATTTTCCTCGATGTTTTGATTTTGATTTTCATGTTTTTGGATTTTGATTTTCTCTCGATGTTTTTGGATTTTGATGGATTTTGCAATTTTTGGGATTTTCAAGATATTTGATTTGGAATGAGATGGTATGACCGATTGAAGGAACAAGATGAACCACATTAGAGGTAATGCAACCATGGATAAATGATAGATCAAAATGAAAGTCACTGCAAAACATGTCACACAAGCAACATATCTCTTGTTGAAAGATGACAATAGTTGATTGATTAATATGCCAAGAATGATTGATTCCATAAAGCATGATGATGATAAGTACTTAGGATTACTGATATCCTCTAAGTACAAAAAGATTGATGATTGTTGACGATTGATTGACAAAAGATATGAGGATTGGATAATGTTTTACAGCTAGGCTCAAATATGATTTGCATGATAAGATTCAAGGTTGCAAAGGGACATGATGACATGGATTTTGATAAGCTAGGAGCTATGGAATGGAATAATGCAAGGATAACAAGAATGAATGGTGATGATCAAGATCAAATAGATAGACACAAAGACCAAGTACTTTGCCCCCATTCTTCATCAAAACCAAGGATGAAAAGAAAGGATGTATCTAGTAAGAATGATGGACTATGGATGAGATAAAAGATATGGTATGAAATATATGGATAAAGCATATAGGATAAGCATATATGATGTTCAAGAAGATTCTTAACCTTATCAAGATCAAAAGTGGAAATGTAAGGAATGAGCGTAGAAAGGATAATGACCATGAATGATAAGATGGATGAGACTTGCCCCTAGGTGTAGAGTGCAAGAGGAATATGGAAGATAGGATATGGATGATAGGGAGATGGAGGAAGGACTTTAACATTGAGTTTCACAACCAATTATCCTTTTAATTAACCATGGCAATGGGGATTAGACTCATAAATGCTGGTAGATTAATGGTATGATGGAAGAGACTAAGGATTTATGCAAAGGTTTGGATTAACGGGGAATGATGGGGGATGAATGTTGGATAATGGATAGATGGAAAGTATGACAAGCTCAACATTGGCACACACCTTGAAGGATGGTGGAGTGATGGAGGAAGAATGGATTTGGAAAGTGATAGGTTATTATATGGAAGATTGGAGGACGCTTTTGGATAAGAAAATTTGGATGCCAATTTTGATTTTATTGCTTCTATGAGACTTTTAGGAATCCACATGATTTTTGACTTGGATATTTGCTTAGTGGGCCTTTGTGGCTTTGAAAATTTTTCATTTATGGACCTTTGTGGTCTTTGAAAATTTCCTTTTTGCTTTGATGGGCCTTTGTGGCCTTTTGAAATTTTCTTTTGATTTATGGACCTTTGTGGTCTTTGAAAATTTCCCTTTTGCTTTGATGGGCCTTTGTGGTCTTTTTGATTTTTCCTTTGATTTATGGACCTTTGTGGTCTTTGAAAATTTCCCTTTTGCTTTGATGGGCCTTTGTGGCCTTTTTGATATTTCCTTTGATTTTGGATCAAGTTTTCTTTTATTTTTGCATGTCTCTTCGAGGAGACATGTTGATCCTTTGATACATGTGGATTTTGATATAGAAGCTTCTGATATTTGGCACCCAAATTGCTTCCAAGAGCAATGGGAGGGGTGGATTGAGATGAATGGTATGAAGGTATTATGGATGAGTTAATGTGGGTATAATTTTGAAAGGGCATCAAGGATGTGTGCCTTTGTTGTTCTTGAGGAATAGGATATGGACCTAGGATAGATGGAGATTTTGATGGACTAGGATAAGGACCTAGGATAGATGGAAAGTTTGATGGACTAGGATGAGGACCTAGGATACATGGAAGGTTTGATGGACTAGAACACTTAGGTATATAACCAAGGCCATGGTGATATGGGTGTTTTTGAATAAAAAGGGGTTCTAGGATACCTTGTTCATGAATGCCTAATCCTTTGCCTTTGTAGTTCATACTTTGACACATTTGTTTTCCAATGGGATATGTATTGTTTGTGAAACAAGATGCAAGTCCATTTTGGGGAGGATATGATATGGATGAGAGGTTAGGTGTTGGAAGTAAACCGGAATGGATAAAGGTGGAGGATCCTAATTTATAGGTGTGGGGTTCATGGATAGCTTGAATAGGTGCGATAGAATCTTGACATGGGGATGATGGGATATTTTGATCTTGACTTGGAAAAGGATCATGAGGTGGTATGAAAGACATATCTTGATTATGAGAAGGATAAACATCTTCATGGGATGAAAGGGTATCCTTGAATCGAAGTACATCTTGATCTTGATGAGGAAAAGAATCATTAGATTTCGTAGAAAGTGTGTCTTGATCATCAATTGGTAAGAAATCATTAGATAGGATTGAAGAACTAGCATGATCTTGTGAGGCAATAGAATCATGATATGGTATGGATTGATTAGATGATGTGGAAAAAGAACTTGGAAGGATAGTTGTCTCTTGAGATGGATGTGAATTATTTTGGATGAAAAGTGAAAGGAGGGGATCGTCATAAGATTCTTGAGAAATGGGATCTTGATCAAAGATGGGAAGACTTTGTGAGATTATGGAATCATTGGATGGAGTAGAAAGAATATCTTGACCTTGATGTGTAGGGGAGTCTATGCTAGCATGCTTTGGAGTGAGAGTTTGACATAAATCATTGGATGTAGAAGATATGATAGAAGAGGATGATTGGATGGAATTGTTAACTTGAGTGAAAGAATCTTGAGGTTCATTTTGGCTTATGGTGGATGGACATAAATGCATGACATGATAAGATTGTTCAATATCATTTGTATTTGAGGACTGAGATTTGGGCTTTTCGTAATTTTGGAAAAATTCAAAGATATTGAACTTGGATGATGGAGTTGTTGGTGAAGAAGGTCTCATGTTCATTGTTTGGTCAAGAGGATATGGGTAGATATTTGGCATTAGATATCTCTTTGTGGTTGTTTCCCAGATTTGTTGTTGAAGGTTCTCTAGTTGATAAGCTAAAGCATTCAATTTCTCCTCATCTATTTCAGCCATGGTGGTTTGTGTTTCTTTTTGGGATGATCTTATCTGTTTTTAATGAATGAAAACACATCAAGCAAGAATAGAGTAGTTGTTTTAAAATCCTAGATTCTTAAACAAAGAGTGTATGTTCTAAGAACCAAACATGATTCTTCTTGATTTTCACTAGTTTGATAACAAGATAAGACAATTCAAACAGACTCACTCCTAGAGACAAAAGGTCATTGTTATATACTCAAACGGCCCACAGCTTGGAATTGCATCGACTCACACAGCCATGTCACCCCCTAGAGGGCGCCCGTGTTTTTGTCTTTTCTAGGTGTGTACTCAGAGTGACGGAAGTGGATACCGGATCCCCTGAGCAAACAGTCCTTGGCAATTATATGGTGAGTGCTTGAGGGTAGATTCTTCCCCGCCCCTGCACCGCTGAGTATTACAATGTTTAGAAACTGACAAGCGTGCTTCTAGTTCTAGGTTCTTAGATAGGGTTTCCGTTCAGAGCGGCAAATGGATAAACTCCCTCGAGAGACCTCCCAATCTTTAGAACAAAGATTTTGGGGATGGTTATCCTACACACTTCTGTTGAAAGAGGGTTTCCCCAAATTCACATAAATTTTTAAGTGGGTTGGAATACCATGGCTTTTGGTTGTCCCCACTCAGGTCGTTCCCGTAGGGTGAGTACTTTTTCCCACTACGACAGGCCTGTCTAAAGGTTTTAATGAAAGCTTGAAAATGTGCAAAGTAAAAGTGATTTTGGTATTTTGATGCACCCAGTCAATGGGAGAGCATAAACCTATCACCCAATCACAGCAAAGAAGTTGTTCTTTTTTTTAAAACCCAAAAGACAAATGATCTAATCTATATGGAGATATTGCTCCATAAAAAGCATGATGTTCAATTTTAATCCCACAAGAAATGATGAAGTTTCTATCCTAGGATTGATCAATTTTTATCCATTTTCTATCCTAGGATTGATAAATTTTAATCCATTTTCTATCCTAGAATTGATAAATTTTAACTAAAAAGAGACCAAAGAACAAAAATCTTGGCCGCGGATGCGTCGGATCCAGAAAACCGTAAACCTTAGACCAAGTTACAATGTGATTTGACTTTTAAATGTAAAATTGAAAATTTTAACTCTACAAAAAGTGATAAAAACCTACACCATTTTATAGCTTATGAAATTCTACCCCATTTCAAAAAAAAAGCATCGAAAAAGACATCCGTATGACCAAGATATGGCCATTTTAAGATTGACTATCAAAACCCTAA
>VDFB02318044.1:0-14186 GCA_007258455.2 Sequoia sempervirens | reverse complement strand
AGCTCATGTTTTGTTTTGGCTATTCCAGACTGTTCACTTCTTTTTGTTTTAGAGTGATGCTTCAAAAGAGTGAATTGGAGCAGTTTCGATGCAAAACAAACACCCTATAGCATTTGAGGTAGTAAACTTAAGGAGACACATATGAGTTTTTCTATTTATGATAAGGAGATGCTAGCCATCATGCATGCACTAGCCAAGTTTAGACAATATTTGATTTGTGAAAAGTTTATGGTAAAAATGGATCATAATAATTTGAGTTCTTCCTCAACCAAAAGGATTTAAATGGTAGGAAAAAAAAAAAAGTTAATAAGCTACATGCCTACGATTTTGACATTGAGTATGTCAAAGGGAAAAATAATGGTGTGTTTGATGTCCTATCTATGAAGCCTTATTTATGTTATATGACTAATATATTTGTTGATTGGAAAACTTCTATGGCATAACACATTTGCTAGAGATATTTTGGATGACAAACTACATGATGACAAGTACAAATTGACGATCTAATCCTCTATAAAGATCAGGTATAACTTATTCTAGAGTCAAAAATGAAGAAGAAAATGTTGATGTCTTGTCATGACACATCATTCATTGATCACCTAGGATATTACAAGACATGCAAGTAGGTAAAAGAGCATTTTTCATGTAAAGGAATCAAGCGTGATGTTTCCAAGCATGTTAGAAAGTATTTGAATTATCAACAAAACAAAGTAGAACATGTATTTCCAATTGATTTGTTGGAGCTTTTTACCCATTCCAAATAAAAAATGGGAGAGCATCTCCATGGATTTAATCATGGATCTTCCAAAATTGCAAGGTAAGGATTTTATTTTTGTGGTAATAGATAGAGTCACTAAGTATGCTCATTTGTTATGCTATATCTTTATAATATAAAGATCTATACGTGGATGATTTTTTTTCTAGAGAGGTATTTAGATTACATGGACTGTCAAGGAATATTCTAAGTGACAGGGACATCAGGTTCATTAGTTTGTTTTGGCAAGAACTTTCTTGATTAGCAAATATAAAATTGACTCCAAACCTAACTACCACCCTCAAACAAATTAACAAGTCAAGATTGTGAACAAATGGTGTTTGAAAAATTATGTTACATGGCAACAAACAACATGGATTAAGTTATATGGACTAAGCACTTGGCTTCATCTTGGGGGAGTATTGCTACAACTCCACTCATCATATGTCTACAGGTATGAATTATTTCAAGGCAATATATGGGTATGATGCATTATCATTAACATATTTGATTATTTCAAATAGCAGAGTTCCAAGAGCTAGAACATCAAAGTCTAGATCTTCTAAATGCACTCAAGGAGAACCTACAATAATCCTAAAACCAACAAAAGATGTATGTTGATAACCACCACTTGAAGAAAAAATTTGAGGTTGGGAGATGGTTTTCTTGAGATTACAACCCTATAGACAATCTTCCCTCAAGGGGAGTGAAGTAGAAAAGCTCAAACCACAAAATTTATGGGTCTTACAAGATTATACAGAAAATAGGAGAAGTTGCATATGAACTAGAACTTTCGAAAAACAACAAAATTCATAATGTTTTTCATGTGTCATGACTTCAAAGGGCTCTTGAATGACATGTTGCACCTTCAAAGTTGCCACCACTTGATGATGAAGAAAAAATGATTTCAAATCCCGAGGCTATCATTGATATGATAAAAAAGGAAAAAAGAAAAAAAAAACTATAAAAAAAGTCATCCTAGAGTACTTGGTTTGAAGCACATGTTTGTGTTTCTTTGTGTTATTGATGGTTTTGATATATTGGGGATGTTTACATACTATAAGGACCATAACAAATGCAGATAAATGAAAAATACACACAAGCAAGTATGCATAACGATTCAAAGGTAAACATGATCTTGTCCCTATTCAACCTAAAAACCAATTGTTTTAATGATGATAATTTTGTTGATATGGGAAGGAAACATCCCGAAAACAATGTAAGAATTGGAAAAGAGATATCTTGATGATGATAATGCAACTAAAATGGATCAAGGTAGTTGGGGAATATGGGAAAAAATTACATGGATTGGATGGGTGGATGGAAATTTCATGACTAAGGTATGGTAGATAAAACAAATTTCCCTCAAGTATAATAATACACAAAGATATTTGATCTTACACATGATGCTTGTTTGCTAGGTTTTCATCATGGTACTTATCCAAAGTGTCATAAAACTGATTTTCACTATTGGATAAATTATTTATTCTTTACTTTTTTCTTTTTCGGAATGTTGATTGTCAAACATGACATTCATTTTCTAGGTTTTCATCATGGTGACTACTTGAAGGCGCCATAGAGATAGTTTTCACCAAAGGGAAAATTTTCTCTTTACTATCTTTTTGTATTTTAATTTTTTTTCGTATTTTCTAGATGGCATTGATCTTCAGATGATCACTAACAGTTATGGTCTTTTGATGGTGTTGAAGTAGAGGTTGGTTTCATGATATGGCAATAGTGACTTGTATGAAGGAGTTGTCTTGTTAGGATCATGGTGCTTTTATATAACCCATGGATGTCATTGTGATCCTTGTTGATACTAGAGCTAGCATTATCTAAATACATACATCATGATAAAGTGCCATGACAGTCCTTACAATAAAATGTTTCTACTAGGATGTGATAGATTTGCGAGTTAGGATTTTTGGACTTTGAGTGAGATGTTGGATTATGATGAGTGATGGTAGATGTGGATGGATTATTTGTTATTTTAGATGAAATTTTTTATTCACAAAACTTGGATTTGTAGATGAATGAGTTTGGATTTTGGATTGTGATTGTGTTTGAAACCAAAAATTTTATATTCTGTGTGATATGATTGATGACCATTTTGAATGAGGTGGACATTTATTATATGCAAGAGGTACTTTTTCTCGTGGCTCCACACTTTGATTTACAATTGAATTGGGATTATTATCTTTAAGATCCGTTTTGACTTCATGTGTCTACTTAGGTTTATGGATTCAATGGATTTTGAAATTTGATTTTGATCTTTTTCTTTATAACACTTTTGTTTTTGTTAGTTCCAATTGGTAGGTTTAAGGAATTTGGAATAATGGTTCACAATATGGATGAAAGGAGTGTTGGCAACAACCTTATGGTAAGAACTCCACATGACCCCTATTTTGATGTTGTTGATAAGTCAAAAACTTGTGCAGATTTTGATCTAAAAATCCCTTTCATATCTATTTAATTTCTACCCTAGATTCCCTATTTTTGCCATAATTAGCTTATATATATTGAAATTATTTAATGTGTGTTAAAAGAATAAAATATGTTTAAGCTACCGATTTATGAAAATGCTAATTCAATTGGTTGGAAATGGGTGAACATGAGTCACTTTAGTTGTTCACACATAAGAGTTGTGAATACTACCACAGATCTTTTTGTTTAACAAAAAATATATTTTTGTTATTAAACAAGAAAGACGTTTAGTATATCATTTCCAATATGTGGCCAATGGTCAACTTTTGTATCAGTTATATTTTAGTTTGTTGGTTGTAGGCCAAAACAAATAGTTTAATATTTTTATAGATTGAACCATTATAAACTACAAGCATATACATATCATAGTATAAGCTATGTGTATTATGAAGGATGTAAGTTAAGTCTATGGTAAACGTACAAACTTTTCTTTTGATTAGACAAGAGTAAAAGAGCATTTTCTCTTTGTCATTTGGAAGACTAAGGAGGGAAGGCCCACTTCTTGGAATGCCTAGTGATCTTTATAGCTTTAGCATTATGTTTTATTTATGTTTTTGATTAAATTTGTAAAAGTTGTTTAAGCATTGTTTACATATGTCATTTATGATTTAATTACAAACCATGAGATTGTGATGTTAAATGGAACCAATTAACTTTTATTCTTGCTTTGAAATTGTACTATGACTTTAAGTTCTAAATTTATTGGTTGTTGTTCCTGTAGCAAATTATTCTTGTTCCTATTGCAGAATTAAAAAATAGATATTAAGTTAGATTTATACTTAGGTGGTTGACTAAATTTAGAAGTGAATTTCATTCTTGCTCAACTTGCTAACCTCATCCCTTAAGCATATAGTTGTTACACCTTTCATAAGATTATGCCCTAGATTGACTTAGGAACAAACTGAATTTGTGAACTAAAGTTATAACCATAATCTTGAAGTTAATATTCTCAACTTTATCCCAAAATTTTGGTGTCATTTTCAAGGAAAGAGGTTTAAGGCTTGAAAGCTTAGTAAGTTGAATTAGGACCATTACGTCAAGGAGAAAGTCCATGTAATTGTCAACCTTGCCAAGGCAATTACCCTTGGTTTGCACTATATTAATTCATATAGATGCATGAGTAGTGTTAGAGATGAAAAAGATAGATTTTTCAAACAAACTATAGGACATAACTCAATTAGACTAGAAAACCCAAAACAAAGTGAATAAACCATCGATAAAGGAGCTAGTTGAACCCAATCTTGAGAAGTGTGTGATTGAAACCACTATTGTTGAGTACGATCTTGAATCACCATCTAGTGCACAATAAAATTACTTGAGAATTCACAAGATTCTTTTAGGATCACCACTCCTAAGTCTGCCAAACAATTTGAAGAATCTTATGAGTTACGAAGTGGTAAGCCTCTAAAAGGTAAGCAATCTAAATCATTTGTCTTTTATACACCTTGGGCATATTAAATTATGGCTGACAACAATAATAATAAATAATGATCAAACTTTGGTCAAAGAATAATCTTGTTACTTTTGAATTTCCTATTGCTCATTCAACGCAAGAAGCTCTATGAAAACATAGCACATTTTGCTTTACCAATTTTTAAAGAACTTTTTATGGAAGATCCTAATATGTTTTTATAACGTAGAAAATTGTCACCCTTAACAATTTCATACTATGTTTTGGCCCCATAAATTATTGAGCCTAATTGAAGTGAAAAAATCTTCCACTTGAGGATGCCACATGGGAAGGAGTGGAAATATTCAAGCATCCAAATCCGAAATTACTTGGAAGCAAGCAATTTTGGAGAGGGAGGATTGCTATGTCCTCTCTTCCCCAAGGCCAACCTCAACACTATTTGTTAAAAAGTCTTCTTTTAACACTATCAATATATAAAATTAAATCAAATTGTATATTCAAATCTTGGCGCTGGAATTTGGGCCCATGTGCCCTATCCCTAACACATACTTATAAGACTTTAGAAGGCTAAGGGATTCATATGGAAAAAATTGATATATATTGAGAGTTGTCTCCTAAGATTGAGCTTGTCAGGACACAAACCCTAGTAGCCATCTAAGGTTGGGACAAAAACTCTACCTTATTATATCAATTTTACCTTCAAGATCACATAGTCCTCATAAAAAATCATTCTTGCACAGTATTGGTTTTGAGTGTTGGCCACCATCCATTGGAAATTGGAAGGAACCCTATGTCGCTACAAGCTGCAAGCCACCTATTCAACCATTCTAGAGGTAATTGCCACTTGCGACAGCCAAGGGCACTGGTGGTTGAAGCTTTCTAAAAGTGCATATAGGTCAGGTCAAGTTCTGAGTGGTATTCATTGTCTATGAAGGGCGAACAGTATTGATATTTAGGTCATACTACAAGTGATTGCCATTGCCAATCAGACTTAGGTATAGTTTGAGAGGTCTACCATTAGACCGCCCTATATCCAACATAGTAACAAAGGCGATAACGGCACCAAGGTTAGATCTCATTAACACTGCCAAGACATAGTGTGGCAGTAGACAGTAGGGAGGTTAAATCAAATATTCAACAGCACTATGAGAGAATTATTGTTGTGCCAGCATAATTTGCCAAGTATTTGGTCTAGTAACTGTTCATAATTGAAAATCTATTTTGCAATATATATGTTTTTTATCGTTGTGATGTGAATTATCCAGATGTGTGATTAACTGAATGTTCCAGCTTAAGATTAAATCATATTTAATGATAAGATCCATGGATCCTTACATAATTTTTGGTTAAACCATAATGCTAATTTTTTGTCAACTGAAGTTTAAATCAGATCTTACTTATGGGTCATTTCAGAGAGGAAAAGCTAAAATAAAGAAGCAAGAAAGCCTTCCTCAAAAATAAAATTCTCACAAATTATTTGCACTACATGAGCCCAACTTTGTATTTATAAACAACTCTTGTTACTGCAGAAGAATTAGTATAAAGTAAATTAATCTTTTTTGTCTTCTTTGCAGCAGTTGTAAATAAAAAATTAAAAAAAAAAGCAAGAAAAATTACAAAATGGTTACTCAAGTTATGCAAACTTCATTGACATGAACGACAACTTGGAAACTATATTGTAGACATGATCCAAGGAAATATCCAGGAAAGTGGATAAATATTTTTGTCAAGGGCAATGAACATTGCATCTTTACAATTTGAATTCAGTATGGGCAGTGAAACGTCTATTTAAACTTTTTGCAAAAAAGCATCAAATGATACACGTAGCTTATCTATATGATATTGAAATTGGTAAGAGGTCATTTGTTGACACTTTCCTCTCCTTCCAATTGATTGTAATGCCTCTTATTCCCACGTGTAGTACAAGATTTTCTTTTGAATTTTGATTTGATCACTTTCACCTAAACATGTATCTTTAATCACTGCACAGCCAAAAAGAACTCTGATCAATTTCCTCTAACTATAAAATTTATCTTCACTTTCTTCGAGAAAAATGGATGCAAGAGCAGGTCGGTACACAGTTGACTTCATATTCCTAACTAGTACAAATATCTCTGACTTTTTCCTCCACTTTGAGTGTTTCCATTGTTCTGCTCTCAGATGTCCTAGAATAGTCCCTTCACACATGGCTACAGCCAAAGCTGGAACACTATTAGCAGCAAGAAAAACACAAAATCAGTTTCTCTGAATTATAAAAAAGATTCTATTCTAATCAGCGCCTTCATCTAAATGGAGTATACTACACCCTACCTTCCACGACAAGCACCTGTTGTCACAAAGCCTATTGGCATCCGCAAATTTTCTTGCCCACATTTTGAAAAAGTGCCTCCACATTGCCCCATTTCTTTATTAGTTATCCACTGTTGATTGCACTCTGCATTCCTCAAAGTAGGCGGAATGTCAAGCCCTTGCCATCCTCGAGGTCTGTGTTATCACGGATAATCATTCAGCCAGATATACATTATTCTTGGAGTGACAAAAGCAAAGAAAAAGCTTATATGATGGTCCATAAGTAATTTGTTTAAAATATCAATGGTTGATAGCTAACCTGATATTGAAACAAACCATCCCATCACACTTATTTGGTAGGGAGAAAAAAGAATTGGAGGGACAAACAACAACAACAAAATAACAACAATGCTTCAGCAATGTACATACTTGGAGCACCACAAGGAAAAGTCATTCTCAATTGGTGCACATACGACAGCACCTTCCTCAAAAACACCTTTTCCTGAGGCATAAAGGAGAACTTTCAAAAAGCAAGGTTCACGTTCAAGAATTATATTATTTACACCTTTCAATCTCCAGCAAACTCTTCCTTCATCCATTAAGTGAGAATAATCTTTCTTTTGACTACTATGAGTGTCTGGAAATAGGAGGAGGTGAAGACCACCAACTCTTCTCAAATGCTGCTTCAATATCGTTGATGTCCTAGCTATAAGACCAGGAAAAATAAATTTGGTCTCGTGTATTGAGGAGAAAGCTTGGCTACCTAAATCTTCTTTATTTATGACCTCTGGAATTTTGAGCTTGTCTTGTAGAGAATCCACTAAGTGACGTCTCTGTCCTTCCACTAATTCAGTTTTTTCACTCTCTTGTTTAGTAATATCTGCTAGCAGGTCTGCACTTCCTTTGTATACTCTTTTTAAATACCTTTGTATAGAATTCCATGGTGGAGGAAGTAAAATTGAGGGAGGTCTTTTAGAAGGGGGCCTACTAGCAATCATCTCTTCATATGCTGCAGTTTCTTCATTCATATAGTCACAGTACGCTTTGCAGTCAGGAAAGTCATATGGAAATGATGATATTCCTGCCTACACATAAGCCACCAATCAACCATCAATAAGAAAACAGTCACCACAGAATTAAAAACCACCAACTAACCAGCAACAAGAAAATATAAATATCAGAATCCTAGTAGGAACTACTGAGGCCTTAGTTGACTAAGCATTCAGCAACTGGATGTCAATTAACAATATAAATAAAACATATAAATTTTGAATGTGATTATCCTAAACTCACATCACTTGACAGCCACCGCCGCTCCCGCAATCCAATTGCTCGAGCCCCTCCAAGGACAAGAGGAATCCAAAAGGCTCGAACCCAGCTTACTGGAAGAATAATGGACCATCTAACAAGATGCATAAGATGAGTATAGATAGTTTGCACTAACAATACTAAGAATGAATATGCAAAAACATCACCTAGAACTATAAAAGTTATGCTAAATAATTCAATAGATAGAAACACTAAATGTGCTTTATCTTAATACAGATTATCATTAAATTGAACTGATCATCGAAGTCCCAAAATCCTTGCTGGAAGAGCATGGTTATTTAAATGGAGTATCCAGTGACTTTATCCCATTTTCCAAAACATGGAAAAACCTATGTTCCACAGTGTTCCCGGGACGGGGACAACAAGGGATGGCAAGGGACACATTTTGGGGATGGCAATCCGAAGGCCATTTTTTGGGGATGGCAGGGGGACAGCAATATACATGAAATATATATATATATATATATATATATATATATAGAGAGAGAGAGAGAGAGAGAGAGAGAGAGAGAGATTTCTACAAGTTAATGAACACCAACATAATAGCAGCAATATAACATGACAATGTTATAATGATGTTGGATGATGTCTCTAGGAGCCTGCATGCCAACCACATTCCAAAAAGAAATTGTTTGTTTGTACTTCTCACACAATACCACACTGTACCAGACCATGGCAAATGCACCTTTAATCTATTTTGCAATTGACAGTAATAACGGACTCTAATGCCATACCAAGAATTTTTAAGTTTGACATTTTTTTGAGCAATGAAACATTGAAATCAGAAATCCAAATTATTTCTGCTAATATTTACTGTTATATAGCTTATATCATTACCTATGAATCTGAATCATGATATATCTATTGCTGTTATACTACAGTTGTTGCTGTCACTGCTGTCATGATTAATTTAATTGTTGTCATACTGCTGTTATAGAGTTGTCATGATATATTTATTGCTGCTGTTAAAATGCTGTCTTGTTACACTGCTGTTATAATACTGTTATAATGCTGTCATGATATATTTAATAGTCTTTTTAATCTTATGAATGATTTTTTTTAACATTATTAAAAATTCACAAGGGACGCCTGGCTGTCCCCAGGACAGTTAGGGGCCATCCCCAACCACCTTGGAGATGGCCAGGCGTCCCCTATGTGTTTCCTGCTGTCCCCAATTTTAGAGATGCGTTTCAGGACATTTCCGCATTTTCTCAATTTGGGGGGATGGCTAGGGGATGCCCCTGATGTCCCCCCATCCCCGAAATGCCTCAGGGAAAGGGGACTGGGGTTTTAGGGGTGCGGATGCGTGCCTGTGTAATGTAAGGAAAAACAAAGCACGGGAGAATCATGTTGTGCCATACAACAAAATCAAAATATTTCAACTCCATGCTTGGTACCAAAATGTATGTATAGAACGAGCTAATACAAAGTTAGAAAAGTGTAAAATATCATTTAAATGATATGAAAATTCCAAAAAAATACTTTTTAGTATGTCAAACACCTCTGATCAATTACAATATTTCCTTAAAGATTGATAGAAGAGAGAAAAGGCTATCTGCCGGTCCACAGACCCTTTTTAAGAAAAGGTCCCACATGCCACTTAAAGCATTAAGGTACTAAATTGTTTTTGCTTTAAATCCTCCCCTACCTTTGTTTTGGATGAAAAATCCAAACTTCCCACATATAATTTTACACTAAAGAGTTTATCATCCATGTATATAACTCCCATAGGCTCTTGGAGCCCCTGATAGCTTTTATCGCCACAAAAAACAATTTGGCAGAACAGTGCCCTTAATTCATTCAAACATTTAGTGATTGTAAGTTGTAGCAATGAAAAACTATAATATATCATGATTCAATATCCCTCCTGTTTCAGTTTTCAAAAAGCATAATTAATTAAATCAAATTATATTACTTGAAATGTTTTCTTCCTTGCATTATAATGATAGTGGTAAGTCAATACATAAAAAAAAATATTCAGGTTATTTTTAAATAAAGGCCTTCTGCTGCTCCTGCACATAACTGCCCCGATTCTAGGGCATCAGACTCTCTCCACTTCAGATCGAGCTGTCTACTTTTGGCAAATGAACAGAATTTTATCACCAATGGATCAGTGTAATGTCCCCCTTTTCAGCGTGATCTTGTTTGCAGAGTGTTAGCCTATTTCTTGGACCCTTGTGGGCTAACTGGATTGGTTAGAGGGTCAGTGGTACCTTTTGGAGAGTTCGGTCGTTTTCATCTTCTGAGATTGTGGATAGGCTCATTGCAGGCCTTGGCAGTACAGGAGTTTCTTTGCTTCTGACGGCATTGAATTCTGTTGAGAATTGAGGGAGATAGGCTTACTTAAGTGATTTAAGTTAATTTTTAACTTAAAGTCTTTTTATAAAGTCAAATTGCTTTATAATTCTTATTTCACTTAAATTAAGTCTAAAGTGAATATTTTAATGTTATATCTTTTATTCACTTAAAGGAGGTGCCAAAAATCAAAAGGGAGACTATGGAAAGTGACTTAAGTTTATTTCCATAAATTTAAATGATCTAAAACCCTAAAATGTACGGCCTTCTTAGGGTTTTCACCTCTTTGCTTTATAAGGGATTTGGGCAATGAGAAACTCATCTTTTTGAATATTTCAACTTTGCCTTGGAGGTTTTATCCCTTGCTTTCAGCCTGTGACCAAGTTTGCAGCAAATCCACCATTGGAGAACGAAATCTCTTCAGTGTGAGCACTTGTGAAGTTGTGAAAGATCAGCTGAATTAGTGCAGATTGAGAGAGCTTCATTTCAGAAGTTCTGCAGTGCTTCAACAGATTTTTGTAGTGTTCTTCATCAAAAACAGAGGGTTTATTAGTTGCTGTTCTTCCTTCACCATGGCAGACTTCATGGCTGTTTGGGCACACCTTCAGAGAGGGTTTTTGGTGCTTTTTGTTTGAAAGGGCGTGGCACTTGCAAGGAAGGTTTTTTTTGGCTTTTGGAGAAACGTCTTCTTTCTGAGGATCTCTCTTCATGAACTTGGGCGCCCTAGGTATACTTCTCTCTAGCTTCAGTTTCAAAATAAACTTTGCAATCTATAACTCTCTACTCCAGTTTTCATCAGTTCTTCACTATGCTGGTCGGATTTCTTATTTAAAATATCTGGAGGCTTTCGGGTATGTTTGTATGTTTTAAATCCATTGTTGATGATAATAAACACCTTCTACAATTTCAGTTTGATTAAATTTGCTCAAGTTTTCATTTTGTGAGCTTTTATATGATGCGCCCCTTCTCTTCTGTCTACAAAATTTCTCTAAAAAACTAAAAAACACAATTAGACCTAAGAAAAAGATAGGGGTTTGAGCAGTGAGCTAGCAAGGCTCATCACAGTGGTATCAGAGCTCTGATCCTGCCAGCTTGTGGGGTTAGAAAAATTATGCGGTCACACCAGGACAAATTTGACAGGTACTGTTCACACAGGGGTTGAACAGCAAAGTGGTTATCATGGCTTCTAAATTTGTTGATGAAGTAATGGTTGCTTATGAGGAATATATAGCATCTCCAGATAAGATAAAAGATCACCTAGACTTCGAACAATATATGGAGCATCGGATGGTTTATAATAAGCAACGAAGCAAATCAAAGAAATGTGAGCAGAAAAATGTAGAGAGCATTTCAAATAATATTCAGCAGAAACCTATGCCATCACAACAAAGATTAGCTCGTAGCTTGCAGCAGTCTGAAGACTCCATTTCAAGACAAAGCTCATCACAAAACAAAAAGAAATTGAGTTTCCTTGATGTGTTGGGGTTAAAAAGGGATCAATCAACAGTTAGTGACCAGCATACAGCTGATCTTATGGAGGACAAAAATCAGACTTACATAGAAGTAGATGTTGGGCACAGGACACTTCAGGATGAGCAAGTGTTGTATGAAGACAAACCAGTTGCCTTAGAACAGCCACATGAAGATAAGGTTCCTTGTGATGCTTCATCAATTACTATGAAAGAAGAAGTGTACAGAAATATGGCTTCTACAACATCTTTTGAGACAACTTCTATTGAAGAGAAAGTTTTACACCATGATAGTGGTTTTGTTGAACCCCAGGAAGATATTATCAGCACTAACGGAGATGATATCAGCCTTGAGATCAATTCTGATTTTATGAACAGCAGTCCATTACTTTCACAAAATCATGAGGTGACGGATAAAGTACATAAAGATGGTCATGTTATGGAATCTCCTAACATTAGCATTGAAGTTTTGCATGTTGAGCTTGAAGAATGTTTGGTGGATTCAAGTCACAAACAGTCTGATTTTATATATCAGACCTTGGAAGATGTGAACAAAACTCAAGTTTTGTGTGATGGGTGGCTACAAAGGGCTAAGAAGGCAAAGATGTTGGCTGCTCAAGCAAAACAGCGTTTGCAAGAGGTCAAGGAACGCTGCAGCCAGCTAGATCAAGCAAAGAAACAAAGGGAGTCGCACCTTAGATCTCTAATTCTTCCAAGAGAAGAACATGTAAGAGGTGAGCATGCTATGGATGGACTTACAGTGACTTTGGCAACAGAGGTGTGTGAGGATATTGTCATAACAGCAGCTTCTACCTTGCCAGTCAAGACATCCTATGAGGTACATAGCAGCAATACCTTAGAGGTTGATGACAACACACATGATGTTGCTGATTATGAGGTGAGTGATGCAGATTCAACTTCATGCTATAGTGCAGATTTGGATGGAGAACAGAAAGTGATTCAAGAGGGATTTTCCTCTCCTCAGTACAGTTATGACTTTTATGATCAGCAAGCTCCAATCTATGATACTGATGGAGAAGAATCAAAAAATGAGGCGGATGCTACATCTTCTTGTGATAATCCGCTCTTTGAGGTGGATGCTGATTCTACTCTTGACCCTGGTTTAAGGGTGAGCTTTGATCATAGTATCAGAGATTCCGTCAGTGCATCGGGATTTCAGACAGAGCTCGTTGAGGAGATTCCCAGTGTGTACATGGTCAGGAGTCTACACAGTTTCTTTCTCAGTCATCATGTACATGATCTGTTTCGGATGCACAATTCTAGTATGCACGTGTTAGACATGTGGGATGATAGCCTATCTCGTGCAGTCTTAGGGAGCACGTTTTGTCAGCAGTTTGACTTGCTTCCTTGTGAGTTTCTCTCTTCTGTATCTGATGGTGTTGAGATTGACAGGCTACAGTATGATGATCCAGCTAATCAGATTTGGGAGTTACAGGAGACTCATTCATCTAGGAGTTGCATATGGGATGACGATGGCGATCCAGTTTCTCTTCCTAGAGTAGATGGTATTCAGTATGATGATCCTCTCTTCGAGTTAGATATCACTCGCACTTTGGACATGAGCATTGATCGTTGCGTTTGGGATCCTTCCAGTGTATTGGGATTTCAAATTAAGCTGGCAGAGGAGTTTTCAGAGGAGTACATGATGAGGGGTGCAGATAGTTCTACATTTGACCCTCACGATCTGGCAGCTATCTACTTGTTGCTTGGTGATTTAATCTTCTTAGACTCTTCATTGATCGATGGTTGTCCTACTTGGAGTTGGCATGATTTGCAGAGTTGGGATTTAGGAGCTTCATTGCTAGATGGTTGGTTTCATGGGTTGACAGGTTATGGTGACATCATGGGTTCCAGCTACAGACAGAGATGTTGTGTTGCGGATGCTTCCCGATATTCTTACTTTATTATGATGGATGGATGTGAGTACCGTTTATATTGGGATCCAGGTGGTGATAGGGTTGGTACTGTGTTTTGGATGAGTCCCATGCATTAGCTTCACCACTTTTGGCATGGTGAAGTTGAGATCAGTGTTGAGCAGTGGAAGACAGTTGATGATAGTAGGGACATTTCACAGCACTATCCTTGGGATCCTGGTGGAGTGGTTGATCGTTTGTTGTTGAGATTGCTTGCGGTC
>VDFB02318043.1:0-21873 GCA_007258455.2 Sequoia sempervirens | reverse complement strand
GCCGCTAGCCATGGATGGCATAAGTCAGTTCACGGTGGAGCTGTCATCCCTACCATCCATTCCGGATAATATTACAAACTTCCAGGTTTTCGAGGATGACGACCACATCCTTGAATTTTTAACAAATTCCGATGTTTTTGCAGCACAAGTAATTGATGAAGAAGAAACTCAGAAGGAAGCCGAATTTGATGAAGATGGCATCCTGAACCTGAAGACAAATATCATTCCAAGGGGGATGATACAATTAGAAAGAGTATTTGATCAGGATCAAATTGATCAGATGAAAAGCCAAAGGATTGAAGGTGATCAATACGAAAAAGTGAACCTAGGAGCAGAGCGCGAAGTTAAAAATGTATGCATAGGAAAGACTTGCACGCCTGAAGAAAAGATGGGAATTATTCAGAGTTTGAGACAGTTCCCTGACGTCATAGCATGGAGCTACGAAGACCTGAAGACCTATGATACTTCTATTATCACGCATACAATTCCGCTCAAGCCAGAAAGCAAGCCTTTCAGGCAGCGCCAGAGACCAGTTAATCCATTGCTGGAACCACTGATCCATCAAGAAGTAAAGAAATTATTGACAGCAGGAATCATTTTCCTAGTGCGCCACTCAACGTGGGTCGCCAATCTCGTCCCAGTGCAGAAGAAAAACGGAGAAATCAGGCTATGCGTGGATTTCCGGAATTTGAATAGAGCTTCTGAAAAGGATAATTACCCTCTGCCATCGCTTGACGAAGTACTACAGATTGTTAATGGCTCGCGAATGATGTCCTTCTTGGACGGATATTCGGGGTATAACCAGGTCCTAGTGGAGTATGAGGACAAATTGAAAACAGCGTTCACCACTAAATGGGGAACCTTTGCCTATAAAAGAATGCCCTTCGGGCTAATTAACGCAGGAGCCACATTTCAGAGGGCCATGGACATCGCCTTCCGGGATTTGATTGGAAAGTGTATAATCATCTACATGGATGATCTGACGGTGTTTTCAAAGAAAAGAGAGGACCATGTGGAGGACTTGAAGAAGGTATTTTAGAGGTGCCAAAGGTATGGGATTTCCTTAAATCCAAAGAAATGCATCTTCGGGGTCACCGAAGGCAAATTGTTAGGTCACCTGATCACCGAGAAAGGGATATTGATTGATCCTGAACGTGTAGAGGCAATATCAAGGATTCATTTGCCTACTAGCCAAAAAGAATTGAGATCTTTCTTCGGGAAGATCAACTTTGTTAGAAAATTTATCACCGGTTTTGCTGAAATAGTAAAACCTTTGAATGAAATGTTAAAAAAGGATGCAAAAATGGAGTGGACCACACCAACAAAGAAGGCATTTGAAGAGATCAAGCAGGCTATCGCCGACGCTCCCGTCTTGGTTAGTCCAGATTACACAAAGCCTTTCTACTTGTACTCCTTTGCATCATAACATTCCTGTGCGGCGATGTTAACTCAGAGGACAGAAGAGAGGGATGAACATCCCATAGCTTTCATGAGCTCACCGCTCAAAGATGTCGAATTAAGATATCCAAGTGTTGAGAAGCAGGCCTATGCACTGGTAAAGGCCATCAAAAAATTTAGGCATTATATTTTGAGGAGTAAGGTCTTCGCCATCATTCCTGATGCGGCTGTTAAGGCACTCTTAATGCAGAATGAGCTAGGAGAAAGAAGAGGAAAGTGGGTCGCCACTATCCAAGAATACGATATTGAGTTACAGCCGATGAAGCTGGTCCGTGGACAAGCTTTGGCTCAAACAATGGCCATCGAAGGGCCTGGTTTAGTGCAATAGACATATGTATTAACAGACACTCCTCCAAAAGAGTGGTATTATGATATCCTTGCATACTTGACAAACCACAAGTATCCTGCACAGATGAATCCCGCACAAAAGCGAGCCTTCAGGCTCAAATGCCAACGCTATATGCTCCAGGGCTCAATTCTCCATAGAAAGAATCATGAGGGGATTTACTTAAGGTGTGTAGGAAACGATGAAGCTAAGAGGATTATGGAACACTTCCACTCCAAGTTCGGGACAGGACATGGAGGAAGTCAGGCAACAGCTTACCAGATCTTAAGAGCAGGGTACTATTGGCCCTCTGTATTCAAAGATGCATATGAGCATGTTAAAACCTATCATACCTGCCAAATTACTGCCACACGTGAAAAGAATCCTGCTATGCCATTACAGCCAATCACGGAAGTGAAACCATTTGCAATGTGGGGACTCGATTTTATCGGCATGATAAACCCGCCCTCTTTAGCACAACATCGTTATATTTTGACAGCAACAGATTATTGCACCAGATGGTCTGAGGCGCAGGCACTGAAGAATTGTACCACAGATGCAGTCATCAAGTTTTTAGAAGAACATATCATCACCAGATTTAGTTGCCCTAAGGCCCTTGTTTGTGACAATGGATCTACATTTACCTCATTGAAGTTTTCGAATTGGGCATTTGACTACGGAATTACATTAAAGTTTTCTTCAAATTATTACCCCCAGGGTAATGGACTGGCAGAGTCCACGAACAAGAATCTGCTCAGCGTCATCAAGAAATTGTTAGATCAGAATCCAAGAGATTGGCATTCCCAACTTAGGTTCGCTTTATGGGCAGACAGAACAAGAGCCAAAAGATCATTGGGAACCTCTCCATATCACTTAGTTTATGGGCAAGACCCCGTCTTTCCCATCCAGCTGAGGATTCCGACACTCAGGTTTATGCACGAATATTTAGACCCCAATGACAGAGTGCAGATTCGTCTATCACAATTGTTACTACTGGAAGAACAGAGAGATCAAGCTCTCAAAAACTTTGCCAAACACCAAGGAATTGTCAAAAGATGGTTTGACAAAGGTGCTACAACGAAGTCTTTCAGAATATCCGACCTGGTCCTATATTGGGATAAAGCCCACGAACGAAGAGGAGATCACGATAAGTTCGACAAATTGTGGAAGGGACCATACCAGATTGCTGAGATATTAGGAGAGAATGCATTCAAGTTGAAGACATTGACAGGGGAAGACCTCCCACTGCCCGTCAACGGGCAATTTCTGAAACATTATTTCCTACCTTAAGTTCCTTGAGGGAGCTTGTTTGTATATAGTTAGAGTAGTTGCTTTCGGGTTTTGTTTTTGCTTTCTTTAGATTAGTTGTTTTCCTCGCTTTCCTTAGAGTAGTTGTTTTTGTTTTCTTAGATTAGTTGTTTGCTTTCCGTTTGCTTTCGTTTTGCTTTGCTTTGTGTCGCTTTCAATAAGGAGGGTGTCCCATTCCTCGAGAAGGGTGATGTTGCTAACACGCACACATTCTGGCTCGACCTTGCTAAGGAAGGTTGTGAATATTCCTCGGGTAAGCATTTGTGGAAGATTTGTGAATTCTGAATTAATTATTTCTAAAGTGTCCTAAGGTCGAGGGTAGTACTTGACTGGGAAGGAAGTCATCTATTGTGTCCTGATACCGAATCTTGTAGTTATTACATTTTAACACACTTAAAGAGTTCTCTGAGTCAGTGTGGTCTCCTAGGTGAAGTTGTTGGCTAGAAAGTAATCAAAAGTCTTGCTTCAGCGCCACTATAATGCTCAAGCCTAGGTGAGCTTCATTGCTTATAAGCCAAAGTGTGGAAATATATGAAAAAGAAAAGAATATCAAAATGAATCAAAAGAAAAGAATGAAAAATCAAAACACTTGGCTTTTGGGTGTGCGGAAATCTCTACAGGTGTACCAAAGAAATCAAAACAAAAGAAATAAATCGCCGGAAGTAGAGCAATCTTTGTGACATTATAACAGATAACCTCGCCGGGGCTATGGACGCTCGCTGGCAGCGAGGCTCTATCCAAGGATGCTTTTGGAGCTAAGACCAAAAATACACTGGAAAGTCATCACGGAACCAAAGAGTCATGTTTGTCTTAAGAGACAGGAATGAACCCATGTGCACACACTTATAACTGAAGGATAAGATACCTTGATATAGTCTAGGACTTCTCTTCCCTTTTGAGTATTATTCTTGGTCAAGGGACAAGTTAGGTAGAATTACTTCAAGATTCCGGATTTGAAGTGAATATTATCTTTGGAATGTTCAGGAACATTCCCCACGTGGAGTTTCCAGATGTTGTGACCTTTTCACACATCGCCCCATCGCTGATGGGGACCCCCAGTTGCCTGCTAGTTTTTAGGGTTCTGTCTCCTTGCAACGGTTACGAGAGATCACTTTGTTAAGAGTTTCAGGTTAGTTTGCCGAGAGTCACCCGAGCCGAGTCAGTAATTCATGCTTGAATCAGTGCGTAGACGTCATGGAAGCGCTCAGAAGGCCCAAGAGACAAAGATCGACTATAAATTCGGCCAATTCTGAGACTTCCTATTTTTTTAGGAAAAGTTGCTTTTTCGATTTTTCATTTTTGGCATTTTTGGACCAAACAAGGTTCCCTATTTTTTAGGGTTGCTTTTTCTATTTTTAGAAAGTTTCTATTTTTGGAAAGTTTCTATTTTTGGAAAGTTTCTATTTTTAGAAGGGTCCCGAGTTCTGAAAACGCACTCAGAAGTTCGAAAAACTCAATAGAACTCTCAGAAAATCAAAATGAAAAAAATTGAAAATTTTTGAAAAATTTGCAAAAAAGTTCAAAAAGCATGAAAATCAGGCCAAAAAACGTTCAAAAATCTGGAAAAACCAGTCAAAACCAGTTCAAGATCAATCAGATCTGAAGATGAAATCATGAAAATCAGTTCTAAAATGGTGAAATCTGTGAAAAATCTGCTCAAGTCTGGAAAATTCGCCATGAAAGAAGGATGAAGAAAGGTATGTGAAGGCCCAAAAGGTCTTGAGATACGCCCAGCACTTGGGAATCATATCCCTGCATCTTGAGGCAACGTCCAAGGAAGCTCTGAAGTCCGCCATGCATAAAGGTGGGACATCCTAAGACTGCCCAAAGTCCGCCATCCTTGTCCATGCAAGCTTTGAAGTCCGCCATGTGCTTGAGGGAAGTGCCAAAGGGTCTTAAAGTCCGCCATCCTTGTCCATGCATCCTTAAAGTCCGCCTTTGATGTCCTTGCATGCTCTAAAGTCCGCCATCTGCCAAGGAGGATATCCTATAAGCCTTCAAAGTCCGCCCTTGCATCATGTAGCACGTCCTAAAGACCTTCAAAGTCCGCCCTTGCATCTTGAAGACATCCTTATCCCTTCCAAAGTCCGCCCAGCACATAAAATGCCCATCCAAAAAGGTCCCAAAGTCCGCCATTTCACTTGAAGACTCGTCCAAAATACTAAGGAAGTCCACCCTTAAAAGGTGGGACTTGGCTGAAGGCTATTGAAAGTCCGCCTAGGCATGAAAGTAAGGAAAAATCAACATATTTGCTAAGTGTTGGCGCCCAGCTAGGGAGAATTTTGAAATCTGGTTAAGTATGAGGGCCTAAAAGGGTAGAAAATCCTTTCCAAAGGGATAAAATGATGAGAATAAGTGCTAAGAAGTTGAGGAAATCCACCCTAGAAAAGAGGGACGTCCAAAAAAGTTCATCCTGAAGAATTACAAAGTCCCCCATATGCTTGGAGGAGCTAGCAAAGTATCAAAGACATCCATGACGTTCGTCCAAGATGCCAAGGAAGTCCGCCTAAGATGATAGGATGATGATTTTTGGCTAAGTGTTAATGCCAAGTCTAAGAAAAAGTTTGAAATACTTGCCTAAGTGAAGAGGCTAAGGGATGAAAAAGTATTGTGACACTTTCGAGAGGACAAATGCCAAGATTGAAAGGACATGTGCTAAAGAGGATCAGGATATGGCAAAGAATAAAACGGAATGTGCCTAGCACGATGAGGAAAAGAGGTAAAATTTGCCTAAGTATGGAGAAAATCAGTGTCAACTTAAAGAAATGCAAGAAAGCGAGAGAAGGATCGTCAGCGGAAAGGATGAAAATATGTCGGGCGATCGAGAATCGCTTCAAGACATCAGGATAAAGGTGTTACCCGAAAAATTAATGAACAAAGTATTGGCAATGAGGAACAAAGTAGGCAAAATCGCTCGACAAAGAAATAAAGGATCGCGATAGAATTGACAAAGATGCTTTCCGTTGGTTTAGCTAAAACGAAAATCAGAATGAAATTAAAATAAAGGAAAATCAAGAGATAGCCATGGGTCCAAGGCGAGCCGAGGGTTGGAATTGGTGAAATATTTTAATATTTTAATAATTAGTACAACTATTATTTGGAATTTAAAATGCAAGACAAAATCAAAATTACCCGGTTTCACGAATGGGGCCGAAAGTAAAAGCTGCCTTGACGGAGATAAATCGGCAAGAAGAAAAATTAAATTCACCATGAATTTAGTGGTATTATGTTTATTTAAAAATTCGAAAAATCAGAGATAGACATTAAATAAAAAAATCAAATTTTGAAGATTTGCTCGGATAAGCTCGAGACTGATCCTTGTCGGAAGATAAAAGGAAAGTTGCCTGTTTGGAAAATGAAAACAAATCGAGATCAGGAAAGATTACAGCAGTTGCTAAATCGAATTCAATCTCTTAGCATTATAATGAGTTTCAGCAACTCATTTTTTCACACACAGCTGAAGAGAAATTTATTCTTTCTCGAAATTGTCAGGCAATTAATTCGTCCATAAGCAAAGTCGAATTTTCCCAGAGGGAGAAGCAGTGTTATGTTGAGGAATTTTTCGCGGGAAGAGAAAAAGAGATTTATTCAAAGCTGAATCCTTCTTGAAGAGGGGCGCACTTTTCAAAAAAATCAGATTTTTAAATCTGATTTGCATTTAACGCTCCTTCACTGAGGTTTGGTGATTGGTCAATTAAATTTGCTATCTTTTCATGTACTGTCATCTTGACGAAGCTCTGGCAAAATTTTCAATTCTATTCAAGTCACTTTCAGCTTGCTTTTTTTTGCAGCAAATTTATTATGTGAACAGCTGAAAGTCAAATTTTCAAATCCAAGACACGAGGTTTAAATAATTTTAAAAGTCTTTTTATTAATGTTAATATTATGACTGCAGGTTGACGGACACGGCAGGAGTATTATCTAGGAAGCACAAAATGAAGTTCGCCAACAAGGGTGCTCAAAAGGAGACCAAAGTCATCTCGATGTGGAAGAATGTCGTGGATACTGACCTCGGACATGTGGATTTTGACGAATTCAAGAAAAGAGTATACGGTCAGAAGGGACTTCCCACGGCAATAGCCAGAAGAATGGTCAGAAACGGGATATTCCAAGCAGCTGGATTCCCTCCGGCAATGGATTGTGCAGAGTTAATGGTGGAATGTGCTCGCCATTATGATGCCCAGAAAAGACAGATTATCGCCCCTGACGGAAGGATCTTGGCACACTTGAACGAAGTGTCAATCCAGGAGACCTTTGGCATCCCTGAACATTCAAGAACGGTCTATAAGACCAAAGAAGAAGCCAAAATGCTATATGACAGCAAGTCAGATTTGTGCGCCACAACAGTCAACAAGGTTTGGATGGACAAGCCAAAGCCGTCAATCAAGAAGTTGCCCAAGAGGCCTCGCCGCACGGACTTCAAGGAAGATTTTGGGATATTGTACTGATGCTTAACAGAATAGCTGGCAACCCACAAGGCGCCTTCTTTGAGAGCTGGATGTACTATTTCATCGATGAGATCACCTCTGGAGTCAAAATGTTCAACTGGTCACGGATGATAAGTGACAACCTCCATGAGCAACTGATCAACCTTGAAGAGACCAAGTCTTTTCACATGAGTTCATATGTGATATACCTGTTGGCCAGATCATACAAGTATCCAGGATTGATCTGCAAAGGCAAAATTGGCAACGGGGAGAACGAGCTCAAGCCTTACGACTGCTATCCTCAGCTCCAGTTGAAGGAGAAGACTCACTTCAAGAGGGTGCATGATGCATTCCTAATGCATATCACCAGAAAGCTTCAAGGAGGAGTGCACCAAAGGCTGAGCCATGAAGCAAAAAGTCTTATCAGCAAATATGGGTCTTGGTTCATCCAGTTCCCTAAATTCACATATATCAGGATCTAGGGATTTACTGGAAATCCCTATAAATTGCCTATCTATCCGACTAATCGGATGATATTGCTCGAGGTTTTAAGACAATTAGAAGAGTACCAGAATATTCAGAGGCCGACCAAGAAGGCGTCCGTCACATTCCCATTCTTCATCGGGAACATGCTAGAGTACTGTCCATCCGCACAGGCAGCTGAAAGTGCAAGACTAGAGATCCAATGGTATCCTTTCACGGCATACAAGTCTAGAGTCAATTATGACCCACATCATAATATCCGGACAATGGAAGGGAGAAGATATAAGCACAGGATGGAATTGGAGGATTTCTGGGCAAATGTTGCGGATGAATATGAGGTCAGACGGAAGATGTGGTCCAGGATGTCCTTGGATTTCATGAGAACAATTGAGTTCTGTCGAGTGCCTGATCAGCTTCAGGACGACGGGAACCACGTCCAGCCTCGCTTTGAGGAAAGCCGACCTCTCCCTCCAGTGAAATGGTCAGAGCCAGAGCACGCAGATCTAGCCACCCTGATGAGGCCAGTGACGAAATATTCTCAGTGGTGGGTCGATTATCATGTTCAGGAATTAAGACAGAAAGGAGTCACGCTCACATATGATCTGTTGAGCGAATCAGAGTCATATTCCTCTAATGCTGGTGCATCCCATCAGGACTTGGTCGGGATTGGAGAGAAAAGAAAAGAAATAATGCCAAGTGCTGAACCTGTTTCCAAGAGGCATAAAGGAGAGCCTTCTCGGTCAGCAGCATCCAGGAACATTGACCAGTTTGTGGCCAATATAGACGACTCCTTGGTGGAAATGCTTGAACCTCTTGCAGCTCAGGAAGTAAATGATGAGCCTATTCAACTAGATGATGAAGAGCCTGTGTCACCAACAGGCACAGAGATTTTAGGTTCAGACAATGACCTAGAAGCTCAGGATAATGACTTAGAGGAAGGAATGATTTCCGCCCTCAGAGGGATAGTGGATGCTCCGAATGAAGAGGAAGTTCAAGTAGAGGACGGCATCGAACAGTCGACCATTCCAGACTGGCTGTTGGAAAGGATGAAAATCCAGGTGCCTGCTGAGGCTCAACAAGAAGAAGAAGATGATACTGCCGATTTCTTGGCTAGATTAGAGCAGGTTGCAGTCAAGAAGCCCGCCAAGAAGTTCTCCACCATTCACAGGAACGAGACAGGCAACCGTTCCGTGCACATTGCAGTGCCTACAGTGGACAAGCCACAGGACGAAATCACTCCACAAGAGTATGCAATAACCACTGTTGACCTTGGTCCGACCTCGAAAGGTCAGGAAGTAGAAGAGTTAGATAATTCCGTCTCGACCATTAAAGCGAGACTGGAAAAGGAAGTGACCAAGAAGAAAGAGTATAAAAAGGAGGTCAAACGTCTCAAGGAATATATACAACATTTGACCCAGCCGCTTGATCAGGGCAATGCAACCGTTCCTCCTCTCCTCAATTCATCACAGGAGGTGACTAGGGAAGTCGAGCACGGAATGGTGACGGCCAGGGAAGCACAAGACTGGATGGCAAGTGAAGGCACGGAAGCGGCCTTGTTCATGGAAAAGTTGGCACTGGCCTATGGACGAACCTCTTCATTTCTTTCCAGATTGATGGATATGGCAGAAACATGGGAAGGTGTCCCGGATATGCAGGAAAGGCTTATTCCAAGCCTTAGAATTTTGAAGAGCACTCCGAGGGAGGAGTTAGTTGATAAAAAGGTGATTGCTGCAAGGGCAGCATATGATTTTCATCACTGGTTTTGGGCAGTGACAATACGAGAAGAAGTCTTGGAGAAGGCAAGAGTCGATGGACTTGGAATTGAAGAACAGGTCAGGAAAATCAAGGAGAAGATTTGCATGATAACTACTGATGTGTTCAACCGTGAAGTCATCCGGGAGAATGACATGCAGTTGGAGAGATTGAAGCATAAGGTTCAAGAAACTTTCTTCTCGACCGCTGGACCTTTCTTGAAACAAGACTTTGCGAGAGTGGCAAGACTCTCATCCGTTCGAAAGAATTTTGAGAAGCAGGAGGCAGATTGGGAAGGCACTTTTACTAGATGTGCTGAGAAGTTGGACGGACTTGAATTCCGGATCGGCATGCTGCCGCCTGTCACGATGGACGAGGTCATTGCAGTAGTTTTCTAATGGTTAACTCTTGTTATTTTGGGAAACCCTAATTAGGGTTTGGTTGTAATAATCTCGGCCGTTGATCTTGTTTTAATCTCGGCCCTTCATTTCATTTTTGGAGCTCTATATAAACTAGTGCTCTCTCATTTTCATTTGGTGTGGAGACAGATTATGTATATTGTCGCATTGAGACTATTTTGAATGATAAAAGCTCTTGAGCATGATTTGCCTTGAATCACTTCTTATTGTTGAATAGTAAGCGAGGTTACATATTGCCTTCCGCCATAGATTAGAGTTAAAGTTAGATTAAATAGAATTTGCTTTGAAAAGTTGTTAAATTGAATGAGAGATTGATCGTATTGATTCGATGGTGAAATGTAGCTCATACTTTTTTCGAATGGATGATTTGCATTCGATTTGTAAAGTTAGCCTGAGCTCTTAAACGTGGAAGCTTAACTTCAACCTCATTCGAGGTGTGAAAATTATTCTCACAAACCCCTTGAAGATTGCACCCACTTTGCGTATGTTGTCCTGCAGGAGGCGAAACAAAGTGTGGTTTATTCCTCTTCACTGAGTCCTTACTGTCTCTTGAGTTCTTAGGCTTAGACTAGATTCTCTGAACCCTATTCTTTTTGCCATTTTTTTTGAGATCCACAATTGAAAGTCCTAATTGAGAACCTATAAAGATAAATTTCCTATGTCCCTAGCTTGTGCAGACTTTCTACGTAAGTCCCCTTGTTTATTACCAGCATTATCACAACGACCATTGAGCTTATCCACACGTTGAGACCCGACTAAAGAAACCTTGGAATCGCCATATGATTTTCTCGCAATCTTAGCATATGCGGTGGTTTTTCAAGAGAGGATAAAGTGTCTTTGGGCATTTTTATTCTGAATGTTTGGTGGATGATAAAACACACATCAACATTGAATTGGCGCTAGAAGGAGGGCATGACGCGAACAATTGAGTAGTAAAGTTATTGGTCCTATCAAATTTTGCTATCTGTGGGGATAATCTTGAAGACTTTTTTACCCTCCTCCCCGCGCTCAACATTGAATTGGCGCTAGAAGGAGGGCTGACACAGAAATTGCTCAAGGGGGACTTTCTACGTGATTGTTACAAGTTCAGGCAGTAGGCATGATGCAGAATGGTACTACCGCATGAGTTTCCTTTTCATGTACCTGTTGAACAACCAGATCAACCTCCAATCCACTCACATAGACATATTTTGGTATGTGTTGATAGGCAATCTCTCAAGATCTGTTATCAAATTCCATTCCCAATGGTCCCGTTAATCTTTATGTACAAAATTGGGTGGCTCTACATAGGTTAAAAACCAGGTGGTGGAGAGGGCTTCATCCCTCAAGATCCATTCTCTAACAAAGGATGATGTGATTTACGGACTGGTGCTTGATTTGCTTTTTCTTGCTCATCAATTTATGCCAAGACTTGTGATTTTGGAATGGTGTTTCCATCTTTGCCTGGTGGTGTAGTCCCAAGCTCAAGGATCTTAACAAACTGTTGAACCTAGCAGCATTAAAACAAATCCAAACATTCCAACACAAAATAGAAGTATATCTTAATTAATATACAAAATAAATCATTACAACAAGGGTATTGATCATTACAAGACTATTGCAATTCACCCAACATGCCCTTCATACACGCCCATTGCATAGACATTAGCATTCAGACTTACATACATGTAGACATCAACTGTGCAAGCTTTCCTTAGCCTTTGCTCACTCAGTTCGTCCAACTCTACCTCCAGCAAAAAAACTATCTCTAAGATGAACGAAACCCTTATATATAGGAAAACATGGAGAAGTTGATGGCCACCCCATGTCCAAGTGTGATGGGCACATGTCACTGTTGGAAATGTTTGGCATTGATGTCAAAGGTAGATAAAGTTGTCAAAGGCATGGTGTCAAGAAGTAGTCATGATTGATGAACAGACAATATCATTGAATGCACATTGAATGCTGTTAGTTTTAGTGATCAGATTAAGTGCACAGAAAATTAATTCAAAATCAACACAAGACACAGCAGATACCCAGGGAAAACCCTCCTCTTGAGGTAGAAAAACCCAGCACTAATATATCTCATATATTAATTCTTGAAGAGAAACACTTGTACAAATGAGGCCAATAAGAGGGGCCAAAATAATGTATCAACAGATGATACAATCACAGATCCTATCACATATGATCTGCTAACACAGAACTGAAGACTTTAACAAAGTCGCACTGCACATATGTTGAACTCACAATTCTCTTATAATGAATTTGCACTTCTCTTATAATGAACTCACACGAGACAAAACAATGATAGAAATGAACTGAATGCCGAATGGAAGAAACTCAATGAATATAAATACGTGTGAAGAAGAGACGCGCCTCTTCATGAAACTTCAAGTTGGCCTCCAACAATAATAACGGATGTCTAGAGAAGGGTCACATCCAATAAGAAATGAGTCGCCACACATAAGAACTCGTGCCATTTAGATGAAGCACACCTCTTCACAATGTCAGCCTTGACAAATAGATAGCATCTCTAAATACTTGTGCCTCTTCAAGAATAGAAGTCTCTATAAATTAAATATCTTTAAGCTATTATTTAATTTACTCAATCGAATAGATAGGCTAGAAGGAATTGCACAATGCTGCTTTTATCATCAACAAATGCAAGGTGTAAATATCGTCATGGACAAGATTGTTGTCAAGGAAGTATAAATGAGATTGTCAAAGAGGGCATGTAGGTAAACAGGGATGTGGTCGATGTGAAGACATATATGGCACAATCCATTAACATGATATGTAGAAATGTCATTGAAAATGAGGATTTTCAATTATCTTCTAGTCACATACATTATCATATGAGAACTCTACAAGGGTGGACAGCATGAGCAAACGGTAGAACAGATAGTAGTATTAAGAGAACAATTATCCAAATTGAGAAGATAAAGACCACTTTGTTATATGAAGAGGATGAGTGTATTATTAAAGATTTAAACAACTACAATAATGGTGACCGAGTTGGACAATGGAGATTACATATCGTTTAAAGATTTAAACAACTATTTCTAACAAGGCTGAGTTCCTCAACTCAATGCCAAAACTTATTCAAAGATTTAAATGAAAACAAATTCAAATGTGAGCTGATCTCATTTTTGTCGCTGTTTTGAAGTTTAAGTTTCATATAAACAAATGTTATTAGAAGGCCGACTTCCCTTAATAGATAGCACCATGGATCATATGAATATGACAAGGGGTGCAATTAAGATGCAATTAAGGTGTGCAATTCATATCAACAAAGAGGTGTGATTTGAATTAGTAGAGGGCAGCAATCACATTTAAGGTGTGAATTGTTTGAATGGAAGTGATTAATAAATAGGCAGTGATTCATGTTGTGTGAAGACAATAATTAACAAAGGCTGTGATTTGTTGTGAGGAGGTGTGTCTTAATTTAAGGTCGTCTTTTTAGAAAGAGACAACTTTTCATAGTGATCACCTCTCTTGAGATGGTATAAAAGGAAAGTGAAAGGCGACTTTGATAGTAAGATTTTAAAATGAATATTTTCTGAGTTTAAGAAGCAGACATAGAAGAGATAAAGAAGAGATAAAGGGGCAGAAATGAAGAGTATATCAGATTCATATTAAAGAATATATTCAGCCTATGTGTGAACAACAATTTCAAATATATATAATGAATATATGTGAAAAGTAAGAGCAGATTGTAAGGCAGAAATTTATGTGAAGATATGATTATGATCAGTTTTGTATAAATGAATTATGCATGATTTGGATCAGACTTGAAGGGAAGTGTGTGATTAGATTTGAAAGGAAGATTGTTATTTGATTGTGGATCAGATTTGGGTGGATCAGATTCGAGTGTGGAGCAGATTTGTAGTTGGATCAGATTCATGTTTGGATCAGGATTGTGTGAAGGGTGTAATTGGATTTGTGAAAGAAGGTTACTGTTTGAATCATGATCAGATTTGGAAGAAGGATACTGTGTGAGTTGTAATCAGATTTGCGAGAAGAAGATCTTGTGAAGAAGCATACTATATCAGCCATTGAAGGATAAAGAGGTTGGAGCCTATATTTCTGTCAAACAGAGATTGGAGTCTCTAGTAGCTTGGAGCCTACAAGAAGAAGAAGAAGATCAATCTATAATATATATAAGCAATGTTGTGCCATGGTTTTCTCCTTAAAGGGTTTCCACATAAATCGTGTGTTCTCATTGTGTTTTTAATTGCTAGATCTTGCATATGTGTAGTTGATATGGTTGATTGAGTTTGAAAAGTAAAATTTTGTAATATACTAATTCAACCCCCCCCCCTTAGTATAACCGTGTTGTACCCAAAATTAATCTTTTGGCATTCTGTATAAATTGAGCTAAATCTTGTTAAAATGCCATGTTAAGTCAGTTTTAGGTCAAACCAATCATAGAATCTTGGTGGGTTTCTGTCAAAGAACATGTGCAAAATTCTGAAAATTTGAAAATTAGGGTTTTTCGCCCCTATTTTCAGGGAAACCCCCGAAAATAGGACCTTCCAGAAATGATCAAAAATGATTTTGATAGGATTAAAAGACTTCACGATCACATTGGTCAAGTCAGAATCATCAAAAGACTTGTTTTACTCTGGTGGGTCTATTTCTATTTTTCAGGAACAAAGTTAGAACCTCTGCAGCCATTAATGGCAGATTGGCCAGTACCAGGTGCTAAAAGCTAAGCTTCAAAAGCTTCAACAATGCAACCATGGTGGAAAAGGTCAAAAATGATGCTGTTTGATGAAGGAGATTCCTGAAAGTGAAAAAGGTCAAAATTTGACTAACTCTGGAAACGTTACGAAGGAGAGAACTCAAAATGCTGAAAAGAGCCTTTTTCAAGCAGGGGCACCCATGATCTTTGAGGGTCAAATGCAGTCAGTAAGATCATCCAAAGCAGTCATTCTCAACGTTTGATTGTTGGCTCGACAGTGAAACAAACATCCAGATCATCTGATGAATAGATCACTAGCAACTGCTGACGAAGCAAAAAGAGGTAGTTGAGGAAATGTCAGGAAACCACAGTTAACGGCAAAGTTCTAAGAAAGAGAGCCTTTTCAAAAGAAAGGCGCCCTTTCTTTTGGACTTCCAGATGCTGACAAACGACAAAAGGCTTCCCAGGATAACCTTCTCAGCCCAAGTAGATCTCGGAAACGCAACTGCAAGCACCAACACCTAACAGGGCAGTCAAAGAATAATCTGGATCAAAGTAGGCAACTTTTCAGATAGAAATAATCAAGCCAAAAGACAAAAGCGCCCTTTTCAAGGAGGGGCGCCCTTGAATAAAGAGACCCTAAAATAAGATCCAGGTTTTTTGAAGTCAGTCATTCTTGGCAGAACAGAGCTGGGTACCTAATGAGACATCAAGCGAAATCATCTGACTTTTCGATCAACGAGAAATCCAGATCAAAGCATGAGAGGTCATTTCAAAAGGCTGAAGAACGAAGTTTGAAAATTCACTAAGGCATTAGCAAAAGAGCCTTTTCTTGGAAAAGGCGCCCATTCTTTTGAAGCCCTAAAACTCAGCTTTTCATCATCATGTCTCCCAGGCACTTCTTTCTAGTTTGGATCCAGCTCCGCAGTGAATGTGTCCGTGACATCTCAGGATCAACAGACAACGCTAGATTCAGGATCAAACAGAGGGCTTTCAGGAGAATAAATATTTAAAAACTTGCAAGAAACCAAAAGGGACGTGTTGTGACCTTTTCACACATCGCCCCATCGCTGATGGGGACCCCCAGTTGCCTGCTAGTTTTTAGGGTTCTGTCTCCTTGCAATGGTTACGAGAGATCACTTTGTTAAGAGTTTCAGGTCAGTTTGCCGAGAGTCACCCGAGCCGAGTCAGTAATTCATGCTTGAATCAGTGCGTAGACGTCATGGAAGCGCTCAGAAGGCCCAAGAGACGAAGATCGACTGTAAATTCGGCCAATTCTAAGACTTCCTATTTTTTAGGAAAAGTTGCTTTTCGATTTTTCATTTTGGCATTTTGGACCAAACAGGTTCCCTATTTTTTAGGGTTGCTTTTTCTATTTTTAGAAAGTTTCTATTTTTGGAAAGGTTTCTAGTTTTTAGAAAAACACACTAAGAAGTTCGAAAAACTCAATAGAACTCTCAGAAAATCAAAATGAAAAAAATTGAAAAATTTTGAAAAATTTGCAAAAAAAGTTCAAAAAGCCTGAAAATCAGACTGAAAACGTTCAAAAATCTGGAAAAACCAGTCAAAACCAGTTCAAGATCAATCAGATCTGAAGATGAAATCATGAAAATTAGTTCTAAAATGGTGAAATCTGTGAAAAATCTGCTCAAGTCTGGAAAATTCGCCATGAAAGAAGGATGAAGAAAGGTATGTGAAGGCCCAAAAGGTCTTGAGATACGCCCAGCACTTGGGAATCATATCCCTGCATCTTGAGGCAACGTCCAAGGAAGCTCTGAAGTCCGCCATGCATAAAGGTGGGACATCCTAAGACTGCCCAAAGTCCGCCATCCTTGTCCATGCAAGCTTTGAAGTCCGCCATGTGCTTGAGGGAAGTGCCAAAGGGTCTTAAAGTCCGCCATCCTTGCCCATGCATCCTTAAAGTCCGCCTTTGATGTCCTTGCATGCTCTAAAGTCCGCCATCTGCCAAGGAGGATATCCTATAAGCCTTCAAAGTCCGCCCTTGCATCATGTAGCACGTCCTAAAGACCTTCAAAGTCCGCCCTTGCATCTTGAAGACATCCTTATCTCTTCCAAAGTCCGCCCAGCACATAAAATGCCCATCCAAAAAGGTCCCAAAGTCCGCCATTTCACTTGAAGACTCGTCCAAAATACTAAGGAAGTCCACCCTTAAAAGGTGGGACTTGGCTGAAGGCTATTGAAAGTCCGCCTAGGCATGAAAGTAAGGAAAAATCAACATATTTGCTAAGTGTTGGCGCCCAGCTAGGGAGAATTTTGAAATCTGGTTAAGTATGAGGGCCTAAAAGGGTAGAAAATCATTTCCAAAGGGATAAAATGATGAGAATAAGTGCTAAGAAGTTGAGGAAATCCACCCTAGAAAAGAGGGACGTCCAAAAAAGTTCATCCTGAAGACTTACAAAGTCCGCCATATGCTTGGAGGAGCTAGCAAAGTATCAAAGACATCCATGACGTTCGTCCAAGATGCCAAGGAAGTCCGCCTAAGATGATAGGATGATGATTTTTGGCTAAGTGTTAATGCCAAGTCTAAGAAAAAGTTCGAAATACTTGCCTAAGTGAAGAGGCTAAGGGATGAAAAAGTATTGTGACACTTTCGAGAGGACAAATGCCAAGATTGAAAGGACATGTGCTAAAGAGGATCAGGATATGGCAAAGAATAAAACGGAATGTGCCTAGCACGATGAGGAAAAGAGGTAAAATTTGCCTAAGTATGGAGAAAATGTCGAGAAATTGTCAACTTTGACCCAAGGAAAATGCACAAGGCAGGGAGAAAGGAAGGATCGTCCTTGGCCAGAAGGATGAAGAATATGTCAGACGTCAAGGAAAATCGCCTAATCAAGACATCCGGATAAAGGTGTTGCCTAGAAAAATTCGACGGAGCAAGGAAATATTTGACTTTGACAGAGCAAAATGAGCTTAAAATCTCGCCTCGGCAAAGAAAAATAGGGATCTGGCAATGAAATTCTCGACGGAATGGCTTAAGATTTGGTTTGGCTAGACGAAATCAAGGACGAAATTGGAAAATAAACTCTCAGCCAAGAAAAAAATGAAGGAAAATCGAGATAGCCATGGGTCCAAGACGAACGGGTTGGAATTAATTGAAATATTTTAATATTTTAATAATTAATTTTCAACTATTTGGAATTTAAAAATGCCTTGGACAAAATCAAAATTGCCAGACACGAATCGGACGAAAGTAAAGCACGCCAGGCGGAGATGAAATCTGGCAAGAAGAAAATTAAATTCACCATGAATTTAATTAAATTATTTAATGTTTATTTAAAAATTTGAAAAATCAGAGATAAACATTAAATAAAAAAATCAAAATTTGAAGATTTGCTCGGATAAGCTCGAGACTGATCCTTGTCGGAAGATAAAAGGAAAGTTGCCTGTTTGGAAAATGAAAACAAATCGAGATCCGGAAAGATTACGGCAGTTGCTAAATCGAATTCAATCTCTCAGCATTATAATGAGTTTCAGCAACTCATTTTTTCACACACAGCTGAAGAGAAATTTATTCTTTCTCGAAATTGTCAGGCAATTAATTCGTCCATAAGCAAAGTCGAATTTTCCCAGAGGGAGAAGCAGTGTTATGTTGAGGAATTTTTCGCGGGAAGAGAAAAAGAGATTTATTTTAAAGCTGAATTCTTCTTGAAGAGGGGCGCACTTTTCAAAAAAATCAGATTTTTGAATCTGATTTGCATGTAACGCTCCTTCACTGAGGTTTGGTGATTGGTCAATTAAATTTGCTATCTTTTCATGTACTGTCATCTTGACGAAGCTCTGGCAAAATTTTCAATTCTATTCAAGTCACTTTCAGCTTGCTTTTTTTTGCAGCAAATTTATTATGTGAACAGCTGAAAGTCAAATTTTCAAATCCAAGACACGAGGTTTAAATAATTTTAAAAGTCTTTTTATTAATGTTAATATTATGACTGCAGGTTGACGGACACGGCAGGAGTATTATCCAGGAAGCTGAAAATGAAGTTCGCCAACAAGGGTGCTCAGAAGGAGACCAAAGTCATCTCGAAGTGGAAGAATGTCGTGGATACTGACCTCAGACATGTGGATTTTGACGAATTCAAGAAAAGAGTATACGGTCAGAAGGGACTTCCCACGGCAATAGCCAGAAGAATGGTCAGAAACGGGATATTCCAAGCAGCTGGATTCCCTCCGGCAATGGATTGTGCAGAGTTAATGGTGGAATGTGCTCGCCATTATGATGCCCAGAAAAGACAGATTATCGCCCCTGACGGAAGGATCTTGGCACACTTGAACGAAGTGTCAATCCAGGAGACCTTTGGCATCCCTGAACATTCAAGAACGGTCTATAAGACCAAAGAAGAAGCCAAAATGCTATATGACAGCAAGTCAGATTTGTGCGCCACAACAGTCAACAAGGTTTGGATGGACAAGCCAAAGCCGTCAATCAAGAAGTTGCCCAAGAGGCCTCGCCGCACGGACTTCAAGGAAGACTTTGGGGATATTGTGCTGATGCTTAACAGAATAGCTGGCAATCCGCAAGGCGCCTTCTTTGAGAGCTGGATGTACTATTTCATCGACGAGATCACCTCCGGAGTCAAAATGTTCAACTGGTCACGGATGATAAGTGACAACCTCCATGAGCAACTGATCAACCTTGAAGAGACCAAGTCTTTTCACATGAGTTCATATGTGATATACCTGTTGGCCAGATCATACAAGTATCCAGGATTGATCTACAAAGGCAAAATTGGCAACGGGGAGAATGAGCTCAAGCCTTACGACTGCTATCCTCAGCTCCAATTGAAGGAGAAGACTCACTTCAGGAGGGTGCATGATGCATTCCTAATGCATATCACCAGAAAGCTCCAAGGAGGAGTGCATCAAAGGCTGAGCCATGAAGCAAAAAGTCTTATCAGCAAATACAGGTCTTGGTTCATCCAATTCCCTAAATTCACATATATCAGGATCCAGGGATTTACTGGAAATCCCTATAAATTGCCTATCTATCCGACTAATCGGATGATATTGCTCGAGGTTTTAAGACAATTAGAAGAGTACCAGAATATTCAGAGGCCGACCAAGAAGGCGTCCGTCACATTCCCATTCTTCATCGGGAACATGCTAGAGTACTGTCCATCCGCACAGGCAGCTGAAAGTGCAAGACTAGAGATCCAATGGTATCCTTTCACGGCATACAAGTCCAGGGTCAATTATGACCCACATCATAATATCCGGACAGTGGAAGGGAGAAGATATAAGCACAGGATGGAATTGGAGGATTTCTGGGCAAATGCTGCGGATGAATATGAGGTCAGACGGAAGATGTGGTCCAGGATGTCCTTGGATTTCATGAGAACAATTGAGTTTTGTCGAGTGCCTGATCAGCTCCAAGATGATGGAAACCACGTCCAGCCTCGCTTTGAGGAAAGCCGACCTCTCCCTCCAGTAAAATGGTCAGAGCCAGAGCACGCAGACCTAGCCACCCTGATGAGGCCAGTGACGAAACATTCTCAATGGTGGGTCGATTATCATGTTCAGGAATTAAGACAGAAAGGAGTCACGCTCACATATGATCTGTTGAGCGAATCAGAGTCATATTCCTCTAATGCTGGTGCATCCCATCAGGACTTGGTCGGGATTGGAGAGAAAAGAAAAGAAATAATGCCAAGTGCTGAACCTGTTTCCAAGAGGCATAAAGGAGAGCCTTCTCGGTTAGCAGCATCCAGGAACATTGACTAGTTTGTGGCCAATATAGACGACTCCTTGGTGGAAATGCTTGAACCTCTTGCAGCTCAGGAAGTAAATGATGAGCCTATTCAACTAGATGATGAAGAGCCTGCGTCACCAACAGGCACAAAAATTTTAGGTTCAGATAATGATGTAGAAACTCAGGATAATGACTTAGAGGAAGGAATGATTTCCGCCCTCAGAGGGATAGTGGATGTTCCAAACTAGGACGAGGTTCAAGTAGAAGATGGCATCGAACAGTCGACCATTCCAGACTGGCTGTTGGAGAGGATGAAAATCCAGGTGCCTGCTGAGGCTCAACAAGAAGAAGATGATACTGCCGATTTCTTGGCTAGATTAGAGCAGGTTGCAGTCAAGAAGCCCGCCAAGAAGTTCTCCATTCAGAGGAACGAGACAGGCAACCGTTCCGTGCACATTGTAGTGCCTACAGTGGACAAGCCACAGGATGAAATCACTCCACAAGAGTATGCAATAACCACTGTTGACCTTGGTCCGACCTCGAAAGGTCAGGAAGTAGAAGAGTTAGATAATTCCGTCTCGACCATTAAAGCGAGACTGGAAAAGGAAGTGACCAAGAAGAAAGAGTATAAAAAGGAGGTCAAACGTCTCAAGGAATATATACAGCATTTGACCCAGCCGCTTGATCAGGGCAATGCGACCGTTCCTCCTCTCCTTAATTCATCACAGGAGGTAACTAGGGAAGTCGAGCACGGAATGGTGACGGCCAGGGAAGCACAAGACTGGATGGCAAGTGAAGGCACGAAAGCGGCCTTGTTCATGGAAAAGTTGGCACTGGCTTATGGACGAACCTCTTCATTTCTTTCCAGATTGATGGATATGGCAGAAACATGGGAAGGTGTCCCGGATATGCAGGAAAGGCTTATTCCAAGCCTTAGAATTTTGAAGAGCACTCCGAGGGAGGAGTTAGTTGATAAAAAGGTGATTGCTGCAAGGGCAGCATATGATTTTCATCACTGGTTTTGGGCAGTGACAATACGAGAAGAAGTCTTGGAGAAGGCAAGAGTCGATGGACTTGGAATTGAAGAACAGGTCAGGAAAATCCAGGAGAAGATTTGCATGATAACTACTGATGTGTTCGACCGTGAAGTCATCCGGGAGAATGACATGCAGTTGGAGAGGTTGAAGCATAAGGTTCAAGAAACTTTCTTCTCGACCGCTGGACCTTTCTTGAAACAAGAATTTGCGAGAGTGGCAAAGGAGCTACTCTCAATAAGATTGAAAGAATTTGGCGGGGAGAGCGGGTGGGAAGGCACTTTACTAGAT
>VDFB02318042.1:0-15994 GCA_007258455.2 Sequoia sempervirens | reverse complement strand
TATGTGATAAGTAATCGGAAGACACACAAAGCACAAAGTCTTTCCGCTGTGTTCAATGAGAGTTCAGTAGTAACCAATGACGTAAGTTGGAGCACAAAGTCTGTCAACCCACTTCACCAAATAGATTCATGTACAAAGTGAATAACTCCAAGCTCAAAGTCTTGACAATCCTTCACCAAGAGATATTAACAGCACACACATTTTCAAGTAAACAATATAACACAAAGTTTATATAACTTATCTTGAATGTCCTTCCAATCATAATAATGAAACACCGCTTATTCAATCAACACAAGAGAAATCAGCAAGAATGACATAAGAACATTCTCACTCATACAAATTTGATTCAAAACAAAGGTTGATATCAAAATTCACCTCATTTATTAATTGGAATTGATCTTGCAATTTGAACACAAAGTCTCAAAGTTGAGTCACAATTTGGGCAGCACCTCGTTGCATAAGATTAAAGGTAAAAATTACAAAAGAGCTCTCTCATATTTATAGATTAGAGCAAAAGAGCTAATCTAGGAAATAAATAACTACTTTTGACTTATTCAACATTGGAGTCCAAAATTTTTGAAGGACTTCATTGTTGTTATATGTATTTACAATTTCGAAAAAGACATGTAAATTGTCTTGAACTAACTACAAAAAGCATGAAAGATACTAAAAACTAATACAAGGCAGATTTAGCCTTCACTATGGGCTTTGATGATGTTTACTTTTGGGGGTTCCAGGATAGGGGAGCATAGCTTGGGCATGATGGTTTGACTGTTATGATTAGAGTGGCGCAACATCAGCATGGTGACTCTTTTTTGAGACTGACTTGGAACCCTGGGATCACATTGGTTTGCAGTTCAACAGTTGTTAGGGATGAGGGAGCTAGTGTTGGCATATTGGAGTTTACTTCTATGGTATTTTAGTTTGGTTCTTTCGAAGAGCCATTCCTTGAGGAGATGACTAAGTTTGTGCAGTATTTGATTGCTCTTCTTACCAGTGATTATCAAGAGGTCTCTTGTGGTAACACTTTGTAGGACAGTGCTTTGAGAGGATGGTGCTACAGATCTCCTAGGTTTACTTGGGACCCTGGGATTATTCATGTTTTCAGTTTGGATCAGTTTGATGATTGTGGGGTTGTATTAACATTGCTTGAGGACAAACAATCTTTGGGAAGGGCGGACTGTAATGTCCCCATTTTCGGGGTCTCCAATAGTGCAATTGTCACTAACTTTTTGGGTTTGTGTCAGCATGTTTAGAGAAGTAAATTGATGTTACCAATGAGCTTTTGTGGGTTTTTTCTAGGTCCTTTCCATCATAGTTGCTATTTTTAGTAACTTACTATTTTTAGTAAGTTTTAGTTGGTCGCCGATTTAGTTGGATTGGGAGATTGGACTCACTATTTTTGGTAAGTGCTATTAATAGTACTTGGTCTTGGCTCCATTCATCCAGTAGCTCAGTGCAACGCTTTCTATTTTTGGCAGTGGTGAGTTCTCTCGATGGTTGGATTGATATTTGATTTATTGCCACTTAGGTTTTATAATGTTGCTTTATAGCTTAAGTGAGGGGGGGCGTGGGTTCTTGAAGTGTACCCCTTGGTCTAGTAAGGTGACATAGTTTTTAAAAGAGGGCCAATGTTTCTCCTTGTTCGACACTTAAAAGAGAGTTTATTTATCATTTTGTAAGGCTAATGTTATGCCTCATAATCCTGCCTA
Organism: Sequoia sempervirens; assembly: GCA_007258455.2. NCBI lineage: Eukaryota > Viridiplantae > Streptophyta > Pinopsida > Cupressales > Cupressaceae > Sequoia > Sequoia sempervirens. The sequence continues at coordinate 14,282 of VDFB02318042.1, read as the reverse complement.
GTTGGGGCTTAATGCCATTTAAAAATAAAATAAAAAAATTAAATTTTGGAGGCAAAAAGTTGGACACCCCACAAATTCAAATGCAAATTGCCCTAACTTTTTCCTCACTTTATAAATATGAGTTTGACCTCTCATTTGCATATGGATGATTTGACAACTTAAGGAGATGTTGCTGGATTGATTCCAGATTTGTACATTTGCTGGTTGCGGACAAAAACCCTCTTCTTGGTTGCTGGTTTTGGTGGTGAAATATCCACCCTAGCTGGTTGATGCCATTCGTTTGATATTGATAGTGATTTTGGCTTGGTTTGGTTATTTGGGTTTGAAGAAGATGAAGATTTTTAGGGTATTTTGAATCAGTAAGTTTAAATATTTTGGTGTGTTTAAATATGGCAAGTTTGAGGCTTTCCAAGATTGGCCGTACTACTCCAGCTTCAGACTGTACCTTCTTTTTGCTCATGGAGGCCAAACGAAAGACAAGTTGGTTATGGGTATTTCTCCGTAGTCTATCCTAGCCTGGGCGACCCCATTGCAGGTGATTTTGGAATTTAAATGCTGGTTATGAATTTTCTAGAGCAAATCGCCCTATTCCTGGCCGTACGATTGCAGGAGGTGGTTTTGGAGGTGCTAATCAGAGATTTTAGGGTATACTTGTGGCTGCATTTTCATTCCTAGTGAGGCACCTGATAAGTTTCAGTCAGCTGTCCCTGTGTTGTTAGTGCCCAGTTTCAGTTCTGAGCATATTTGACACTGTTTTCCCCTTCCCAGATCAGATCAGAGATGTTCCTATGTGGTGGAGTGTAGCTCCAGTATTGTCTATTCAATGTCCAATACATTGCAGATCATGATTGACTGATTTGGTGATGGTTTTCAAGAAGATAAGTGGACTGTTATTCTTAGCAGCAGCAAGTGCTGACCTGTTATCTGTATTTCAGACCTGTAACTTCTATGTTTCAGAGGTATTTATTTTGTAGACAGTCACTGTTCACTGCTGTTAAAACTTGCATGATGTTTAATTGCTATGTAGTAGTGGTTATGGAGGAACATTAAGGTTATTTCAGACTTTACTTGCAAGAACTTTACTTCTCTATCCATAGTTTCAAATTCAATGAATATGCAAACTCTAATGTAGTGTTCATGTCAAGCTCTTTCATTTGGCAATTGTGAGATTTGAAAAAAAATAAAATTTAGGGGTTACATTATCAACCACGTTAATCCCATATATAATTTGTTTGACATAGTTCTACACTGTTGTCAACACTCTTCCAAGGTTAATACTGCGAGAAACCCAAAGGAACATGATTTAATTGCCAAGAACTAAATTGTTATCCCATTGTTTAACTAATGGGAAGCAGATCAGATCTATGAAATTATGGGTAATTCAGAAACAGCAGCGAAAATGGAGTAACTAATGCTGAATGGATTAGGAAGTTCTAGAGTTTAGATGAGCTTCTAATGATTTTAAATGTTTATAAGTAAACTCCATGGTAGGATCAATGTAATGCAGTGTTGTTTTGGTTCCTTTCCATACAGTCCCCTTCATAATGTTACTAAACATGCTAATTGTTCTTTTAACAAAATTATTTTGGTGGGAGCATTTTACTCCAGTCAATCCATGTTTTTGATCCGTGAAAGATTACACAAGATCTGTCAGTCAACTCCAAGTCAGGGCACTTTAGTGCACATTCATTTTTTCGCTACTATAATATTAACTATTAAGGAAGTGCCAGGTTTGAAGGATTGAGTGAAAATAGAGAATGAGGGTAAAATGCACAAGGGGTAGGCACAGAGATCAGAATCTAAAGCTCTATTAGAGGGAGAGCTTAAACAAAACATAGAGAGAGGAAGAAATCTGCATTTGCACTAGTTACAAAAATAAAGATGGAGCAAAGTGCTGAAAAGCACCATCCTACCCAGATTTGAAGGATTGAGCAAAATAGAGAATGAGGGAGGGTAAAATGCACAAGGGGTGACCTCAAAACAAGATCTTAAGGTTTTTAAGAGGAGAACTTCAACACAACAAAGAAAAAAGAAGAAATCTGTATCTGCCTTAGTTACAAACATGAAGATGGAACAAAATGCTAAAAGCCACCAGCCTACCCAGATTTATGAGGAATATATTATTACCAAGTACACTGCTAATGGTGAGCTGCAATCGGATCTGCCGCAACAAGAAATTCTTTATCCTCGTCAAAATCTCAGTCTCACCAAGATATTAGCCGATGCTTCCATTATTGAGAATAGGACCTGGATTCTATCGCTTCCTGCTTTCTAGCTCAGGTTTGCACAACTGAGATTTATTTATAGCTCAGGTCTATTTCACAACTGAGATTTATCAAATGAATACCAGAGTCCATGCCCCATTGGTCCCTGTTTGCAATCATTTCAGCAAATCCCTTGGCCAGTTAAATATTCCAAGGAATTCCTACTCTGCTTCTCCAAATATTGGCCTTTCTCCATATGTGCAGCCTCAAGCCTTTCACTTTGTTCTGAGGAATGCCACTCCTAGAACAGAAAATTCCAAATGAGTTGCACAGGGTCCCAAGGGAATTGGAATTCCTCTAACAGTCATGCTGAAAACATCAGAACTGATCCTACCTTGCTAGTTGCTATCCTTGAAATCTTTGCAGCCAGTAAGATTATTAACATAAGTGTTGCTGAGAAAGGGGTCCATAATCCATTTATGGAAACTGCTTTGACAAGTCTCTTACATGTGGTGTCCAAAGAGCATGAAAGGATTGACGGTAGGGGTGTGCTGATTGATTAACTTTAACAAACTCTGCAGTCAATTAATACTATACTTCTTTCTGATAATTCAAGGGGAAGGATTGGTGAGATAGTCCAAGAGAAGGCTGAATTGGCTTCATATCTGATAATGCAGGCCATACATGATACATACAGAAAGCTCAATGGCAGCAACTGTGAAAGGTTCTGCCTCAGAACAGGTCTTTGATCATCAAACATCAGAATACTGCAGTTGATCTAATCTAGCAACTTTGAACTACCAATGAGAAGAGTCATCCTTCCTATTCTGGTCACATAGTACTAACACTTCAAAATAATCTTCATAGATTATCATATTATGTTTTTGTTTTATCTTTGTATATTTAAGGCTTGGTTTATCAACTGGCTTAGCAGGGATAAAATTGATGCAAATGATAATAGTTATGTACATAATCAGAAGTTCAGGAATGCCTTTTTAGCTTCTGTCACTAACAGTTATAATAACTGTTGTGTGCAGTATAATGTTGGCAAATTTATAGAGGCCTATAGTTACTATTAGTTTTGATCCAAAGGTCTCTCTGTCTTAAATGTATTGAGCAAATATCTGTGGAGAAATAGTGAATGCGGGAATTTTTTTCTTCCATGCATTCCTACACTATTCCTTAAAATAAATATAATATTTTACCTTCCCCTCGGCCCCTCCCAAAAGGAAACCTGAATTGTATATCTGCATGTGCATGTCTATGTGTATGTGTGTAGTGCATGGTTGTGTATGTGTATTTACTATTTATATCTTTGTGCATGCGTGTATGCATGCATTTTTACACTCAAGCTATTTGAATGAGGTATTGCACATGCTGACTTATCTATATGTGTGCCATTTGAATAGAGTATTACTTATATTCTCTTGACTAAGCATTAATTGATGTCCATTCAAATTTCAGAATGAGCGAACTTAGGGTAGTGGAACTCTTGGATGGATTGTGCGAGAGAATGAAGGATTATACTCTTGATAAGGTATCTTCTATGCAAATTTCAAAATTTTCTGAAAACATTTAACATTTCCCACAGTAGTGTTGGATCTTGTATGTGCTTCATAACACTCAAGCAAATACTCATTTTGCAGTAATTAACAGTATGTGTTAACAATTACTTAATTTGTTTTGACTTCATTTTGGGACATTACATAATCCATTAATGATTAATCAATAATAAAAATACAAAAAATAAAGCTCAATGAAGTCACAGAAAGACAAGGATGTCTAGTTATAAACTTTATTCATGATCTTAATTTATTGTCTTCTAGTCACAAATTGATGTTTTATCTCTGTTTCTGTTTTAATTTTGGAAGGCTAAATGTTCATAAACTTTAATACAGGCAACTTCAAGCAAGGGAAATTGGATCAAAATTGAAGATTGGGAAAGTGCAGTACTAAGTATAGGTACTCTTATTTTCTAATTTCTTGTATGCACTAACTTGGAAAAATAAATATTTTTATCTTGAATATATTTGTCGTATGGTTTTTTGGGTAAAGCCAAAGGAAGCAAATGCAAATACCATGGCTTAATATTTATTATCATCCAGGAAGCATTTTAGCTATCATGGAAGAGCTTTGATAAACACAAAGCCTAAAATCTGGTCAAGCTGATATGCTATGGACTTGCTTGCCCTCTTCCACAACTTTTAAATCTTGTGTCCTCTATGTTGTGTACTTATTTAACAACTTGTTGCAATCTTGCCCTGTATCCAACATTCACTGAAATTTGGACGAGATGTTCAGGGAGAACCAACAGTTGTTTCCTGTTTTTCAATTCTGCCAAAGGCTAAAATTCTGTGACTATGAACATCACTAAAATAATGATATAGAGAGAACTGTGAGTCTGTGAGTTCCTGTAGAAACCCTAAGTTTCCCCTAATCCGGAATCTGAAAGTTTTGCTTGATTTTTCTGAGGGTTTTAGGTTTTTGCTTGTTTTTTGACGTTTTTGCATGTAATAAAGAATGGTACGGCTTGCTTGACAAATAATAATTAATTCTATAAAAATGCCAGATCTTCAATATGTGTAGATAATACAAGCTAGAATGGAGGCGTTCTTTATTTTGCTCAATTGGAATCAATACAAATAAGACTTTTGAAGCATGCAATAAAAAATCAACAATATTTATTGATAAAACCTGGTAACCAGCACGCATGAAGAAGGTACAGATTGTACAGCTGTAATGAATGATCTTCTCTCCTTCCGTTTGATGATTCCTGATGATGCCCAGAGGTATGCGCCTGTACTGGAGAAGATATGAAGCCAATGAGGGAGGCGTTTCTTCTTTTATGATGAAGTACGGCTCTAACAAGATGGTACAGCCTGTCAGAAGTACGGCCTGACTGGGAACAGCAACTAAGGTTTGTACGGCATGCCCACAAACCACCAGATCTCCTGTATGAGTGCGCCTAGATAACTGTAAGGGCTTCTGATTGGAATCTACTCTGAAGCAAGGTATTTTAAATGCGAAGATACCACTGTAGTTAAGGTACGGCCCTGCTGTACTAAGTACGGCTGCAGCATGCACTGAGTAATTTGTACGGCTCCTTCTCTATGCTCTCCAGAATGATGATATGCTGGGCGCCTTGAACTATGAAGGAATATCTTCTGAAAGTCAGTTACTCTGCAACCTCGGTAAATGAAATAGATAACCTCTGAGATCAAATAATTCTCTGAAGCTCAATGGTACGGCCAGATGTACAAAACAGCAAGTACAAAGTACGGCCTTCCTCAAATCAATGCCTAAACCCTCTAAAAGGTGCGCCTCAGTATAGAAACCCTTCCTGTTTGAATATCTCCTTGTAAACCTGATGAAATAAACTTCTGTGAATACTCTGAAGCTCTATAACTTCTTCTGGATGAAGAAATTCCTCTGCCTGGCAATAAATCGGATGTTATTTCACATCCTCTGAATCGCTCCCACTGGAGATGGCTCGTTCTCCAATGTATCGAGACGAAACCCTAAGGCTTCCGTTCTCTGACGAAGTCTTGATCAAATTCTGATTCTCCAATGTCATAATGGCTCAAACCAAGGCAAATCCTCTTTATTGCACAAAAGTGCGATTTCCTTAAAGATAGGGAAATATTAAATATTTGACATTTTAATTCTTTTAATTTTCAATAGTCTCCGTCAAATATTTTATTATAATTTAATAGTCAAATTGGCCCCTTTTAATGTTGGGCGCACCCCTCAAGGCAATCACTTAAGTTATAATTTTTAAATTATAACTTTATATTATAAACCATTAAATAATTAATATTTAATCAATGTAATTAAATATTAATATTTCTCCCGTTACTTATCCGTTTCCTGTTCCTCGAGCAATTTAACTCGAAGTGATTCCTGGATGCCGCCAAGCCATATCGCTAAAAATAGCAGTGGTCCCACCGCTCGCCAGAACGCTAAAATAGCAATTTCGCAAAAGTCTCCAAAGAGCCCGAACGAAAGCCAATTGATCAAAACTAAGCCAACTGACGCTAGCCAAGCTCCAACGACCTCTACCAGTCATCGCCTACGAGGGTCGCATGATAGGCAATCTCACAATCGATGCTCGCCAAAATGGGGACATGACAGTTCCTCCACAGGCGAACTAGGACTTGCCTCGACAACAATCCATGCCGAGCTAGCAATGTACTCAAGTTTCTTTGCTTTAAAGGCATACATTCTTTCAAAAAGCTACCTCTTCTTGATAAGTCTTCAAACTGCATCGAAAAAGTCTGCTGTTGTTTTGTGCTTAGACATTCTCAATTTAATAAACTGTGTTTTTATGAGAGACTTGATATTCACAATTTATTTCTTCATGGATTTCATTTTCTAATAATCGATGTATTTCAATATTGCATGTTTTTGCTTTCTACATGTCTATATGAGAGCCTTATTTATAGTCTGCCCTGCCCGTGCACATGCAAACTTTCGTGGCTAAAGTATATATTTGGAGACACAGTTTAATATTCCCTGGGGATATTTTCACAACTTTCACTGCAGTGTCTAGAAATAGATCCCCAGTCTGCAATAGAGGATTTTGTCTAAATATTCTACGACAGAAATGAGTTTTGTCTAAACTGGTGGCAAGAAATGCTTGGTTGCAAATAAAAACTGTCTAATCTTTTGAGGTTCTGCCATGCTGGAAAGGTTTTACCAATTTAATAACAGTCCTTCAACAAATGGGAGATTGAACAGGAACAGACCTTATGATTTCAAAGTGTTCCATTAACTGGTTATCACATCTCTAATCTTTTATGTGCTTACTTTTGACACTCCAATGGCTATTTTTCTTTGAAATCTGCATTAATATTCTGAATGAGCTTTCTCACTGTCTGTTACATATCATTTTGTTGAATGCACAACACCACAAATGAAATGAATACCAAGGGATTTCAACTGAAATGATTACTTCATTAAAAAGCAACTTAAAGAATCAAAAGTATCAAATTGTTTTTGCGAGGTTTATGTTATTTTTAAAGTGAAAAGAATGACACTATGCACAAACTCTACAGCCTAAAAAATGTGATTTACAAATATCATTGCTTGAAATTCAAAAAGAGTCAGCAGAACCAGCAATTTGGTTTTACTCAAACTATGATATCCTTTGATTTAAAGACGTTTAGTTTGGCAGGATTGTGCAAGATTTTTGAAATATTTCAATCTCTGTTTAGTGTTCTAATTTGTTTGTTGTCAGACAACACAAAACGGAACAAAACATATGGTAAACCATTCAAATTGTAAGAGGAAGCTTCCTGAGATCTAACTAAACCTAAAACTAACAAAATTTACAAGTATGCAAATTGTACAGGATTCCATGGGGGGTTTGCATTAAATGTAAATATCCAATTGACCATGTTTTTGCACCAGGTGCAAGTGCCAAACTATCAACAATCAAGGCCTGCAGGGGGATTTTCAGATTTAAGGAGGATAAACAATTCAAGCATGAATGAGCATAGTTTTCTACTGGCTATAATAAAGGTCATAACAAAGGTCGGTATTTAGCAGTAAACAAATATTTAAATGGAAAACACCAATGGATGGCAACTATTGGATAAATCAGAGATTAATATTCTACATCAATAGGAAATGATTAAATGGATGAACATCACTCGATTCCATGAAATAAATTTCTAAAGAATACAAAAAGTTATTACTTTAATGAATCAACAAGCATCAATGCAAAGCTTAACTTAATTACTCAATTCAATTTAATTCATACAATTATAAACATAGTGTTGTGACCTTTTCACACATCACCCCATTCAAAATGGGGACCCCCTAAATTTTGCTCCTTTCGGGTCTCTTGGCTTTGGTTTTGCGGCTGTCTCTCTTTGTTCCGCCTGTCTTTCTGGGGATGTACCCATCTTTTGGCCTAATGTGGGGTTTTGGCTAAGTCTGAAGTATGTGATGTCCCTGCTCTAGTTAGTTCTCAGGGGCAGTTGAGTTAGCCTATCTCTTGGACCCTTGTAGGCTAACAGGATTTGGTTAGAGGGTCAGTGGCCTTATTTGGTGGGTTTTGTTTGACAGCTTCTGACGGCACGTCAATATGTTGAGTTATGAGAGAGATATTAATTTTCCAATGAATTAAAGTGTATTTAATTTATTTGATGGAATATTATAAAGTCAACTTGATTTTATAATAAAGTGAATCACTTAAATTTATTTAAGTGAAAATTAAAACACTTTATGGAAAAGTGTGCCCACTTATTAAATGTTGACTATTGAAAATGTGTAAAATACATTTTAAATGAAAAGTGGCATCACTTTTGGGAATGCGTACCTTTTTGGCCTTATAAGGCAAAGCAAAGGAAATTCGAACCCTATGATTGATTATTTGACATTTCACTTGGCTTTGGCTGAGCTTTGCTTCTTTGAGAAAAGGGTTTCAGGAGATTTCATCTCTGGAGAGCGACAATTCTTCACAGATTTGTGATTGTGAGACTGTGAAAGATCAGTTGAATGATTGCAACAATGGGAGCTTCAATTCAGGAGTTTCTGTAGTGCTTTAATCAGAGTTTTCTATTCAGTTTTACCAGTTTACAATAAGGAAGAGGTTTTCTTCACCTGAGACGTCTTCTTCAGCTATTTTGCAGCTTTCAATGTTTGCTCTTCTGTATCTTTCTTGGGCCGTACCATTTGCCTTGGAAAACGTGTCTTCTGGAGGCTAGGCGTGTGAAGTAACTTGCAAGAATGCCTTCTTTCTGGCTTCTAATAGTGTTTCATTATTGGTGTCTACCCTTCTTAGCTATTTGTATCTAGTCTTTGTTGGGGAGAAGTCAGTTTTGTAGCCCAGGCTTTCCATTTTGTCAGTTTTCACCATTTTTGGTTGGCAAGCTTGGAGTTTTTCTTAATTAAATAATCTGGAGCATTTCGGGTATGTCTCACATATGCAATCTCTTTGTTACGATTATTTAATACCTTCTGCACTTTCATTTTGTCAATTTTAGCTCAGGTCTGAGTTCTATAAGCATTTATATGCTATACGTCCCTTCTCTTCTATCTAGAAACTTTCTTTAAAAAAACTAAAAAACACCAGAAGATAAACAAAATACTACAGGGGTTTGGTTGGAGCCAGCTGGGCTCATTTCAAAGTACGTATGTGAAATTAGGGTTTTCATTCTCTGGGCTAGTTTGGGGTTATTTCGAGTGAGCAAATTGAAATCTGAGCTTGGCACTGCAGTCAGGAGGCTTCAGGCGGGTTCCCATTAAATTTTCATTGAATTTTGACAACTTGCTATTTTTAGTAAGAATAGAAACGGAGTTGAACGAAGGTCATTTGAGGCACATGCAAGTGAAATTAGGGTTTCCAACTTTGGTACTCAAAATGAGGGGTAAACCTCGAGAAAAATGAAAAACTGATGTATCCCATCACGATTAGCATCTTTCAAGCAGTCTACTGGTAAAATTTGAGCGCAATCTGAGTACTTACTATTTATAGTAAGTCGCACCCAGAATAGGGCTAAAAATAGTAGATCGGCACGAAGGGCAAGTGTGAACAGGTCAAACAGGTCATGAGGATCACATGGAACGAATTTCAAGTCAAGAGGAGTTGCAGAAGTTCGAAAATCAAGCAGTTACTAAAAATAGAAAATGAGGGTGAGCAGACTGAAAAATTGGCTGAGTATTCGAGAGCCACCTCCAGAAGTCTCCTTAACACTCTAGATAAAAATTCTATGCATGCAAGAAAAATGGAAGCATCACCTCCCAGATGCGCCTAGGTTGAGAAGAGGATGCTTGAAGAAAATTCTAAGTTGCAAAAACTGGCATGACACCCCTTGAAATGTGCCCAAGTTGTAAGGAGGCCTTGAAATTTTTTCAAGTGATAGAAAGTGGAAGCTCACCCCCTCAAATGCGCCCTAGGCATCAAGGTGACTTAAAAAATTTCTAAGTCAAATGAAAACTAGAAGCTCACCCCCTTAAATGCGCCCAAGCTTCAAGAAGATGTGGAAGTTTGCTAAGGCATAAAAAATGGAAGAGGACCCCCCAAAATGCGCCCAAGCTTCAAGGTGGCTTGAAATTTTGCTAAGACAAAAAAAAAATGGAAGTACACCCACACAAATGCGCCCTAGAAGAGGAGGGAGCTCGAAAATATTTTCTAAGGCATAAACATCAAAACACAGGGGTCAAATGCGCCCAAGATGAGTAGGGGACATAAAATTTTTCCTAAGGCATTGAACATAAAGGAAACACGAGGTAACAAATGTGCCCAAGGAGACAACAAAGGTTGAGGAGATGAAAAATTGTCTAAGGCAAGAAAACATGAGCTCACCCATCAAAATGCGCCCTAGCACAAGCATGAGAAAAATGCGACCAAGGGGGAACATGGAAAAATTTCTAAGTCAAAAGCAAAAGACAACCCCTCTAAATGTGCCCAAAGTAAAGTGCACTCTAAGAAGGTATGATGAGTGGAGATGAAGAATTTCTAAGGTCAAAAAAATGATAATACTCCCCTCTAAATGTGCCCAAGGGGGAATGGATGAAGATATGAAAATTTTCTAAGGTAGGTAATGAAGCAAGAGCCTTCTGAATGCGCCCTTGAAGTAAGACCTCTTAAATACACCCTTGAGGAAGATGAAATTGCTAAGGCAAGAAGACGAAAACATCAAGATGATATGTGCCCTAGCACACAGATGTTAAATGTGCCCGTGATGAAAAGTTATGAAGAGAGCAAAGTTTGCTAGAGAAAAATGATGAACTCTATTAGATCCAGAGATCAATCAGACCTTGGAAATCAGAACACGGAGATTAGGTAAGTGAAGTAAATGTATACTATGAGTGTCCTGATGCGCTTGTTTTTGTTTGTTTTGCAGGGTGAACACCGGGGCCAAAGCATGATGACTTGGGGTGATGTATCAAGTACTCTAGGACAACATTACAACCTTGGAAAGGGATAAAGTTACATGTTTGAAATTCCTCCATGATGTCTCATTTGTGCTCAAAACATGAAGGGAGATGTTGGAAGAAACGGCTAAGTGTTGGAATTTCTCCACAAGGATCTAATATGCACCCAACTTAGGGAGGCAGGTGGCAAGGAAGAAATGGTCAAGTCCAAGATAGGAAAATCCTTCAAGATCAGGATGGAGAAATAATGAAGGCCCAGGCATTAGAGATCATCCTCAAGCACTTCAAAGTTAAAGAATGACAGCAGGATGGAATAAAGAACAAAGTAGAGGAATTCTTCTTAAGTGTGAAGTCCTTCAATGACCCAAAAAATGTTCTCCATCATACTTTGCACAACTCAAGATGCAATAACAGCAAGGGGGAAAATCATCATCAAGCAGGAGAAAGAAGTTGTAGTCTTGGAGTTTCAGAATGAGATCGTTCCTGCCATATCAGTTCAAGAGGTTGAAGCTATGTTGGCCAGATTCGTAGAGTTTGCAATCAAGGAGGAGCAGTGGGAACACATTTTTGGACGAGAATCTTCTGGAAGATGGTGGGCATTAATTGCTTACAATGGTCAAAGGGAGAGAGTGGGCATTTTGTGCTCATATATTACCCCACTCCTCCACTTTCTGGCAGTTTTTAGGGAGGAATCTTTATTTGGGGCTTATGTGGCTCAATTTGAGCCCTTCATTGTAATTTAATCTGAGCCGTCCATTGGATTTGGCCATCTATAAAAAGGGCATCCCCCCTCATTTGTACATTAGAGAATAGATAGATAGGATCATAGAACAGAGACATATAGCTTAGAGATAGCATAAATTGATAGCATAGCATAGATTGAAGAGGAAGGAAGGCTTTCAAATTGAATGCTTTGTAAGAAGTTGTTGTGAACACTCTCATAATAAAAAGAGTTAACATTGCTTGTGGTTTCATCTTTTGTTGTGGGTAGCTAGTGAGGCTTCTTCGTTCTTCCAATTCGCTTAGAATCTTAAAGTAGAACTTAGAGTAAAGTAAATTTTAATTCATGCAAGTAGAGGGTAGTTGTGGAATGTGGTGTTTAATTTGAGCAAGCTTCGCTTATCCATACCACTAGTGGGCTCACTGACGGTGGGTTCGCCTTGCATGGTCAACTGGAATATTGTGGACCTAACTTCGTTTACGGTTTGAATGTTGGTATGCGTCATTGTGATGGTATCTGCATGTTGAATCATGACCTGAATATCTCTAGCTACTCCTTTGAAGATTGCACCGGTTATGTGGAAGTTGTCCGAAGTGAGGCGAAGCAAAGCTTGGTTGAAGTTTGCAAGAGTTGATCTCCACGTCCCGCGTTTAGAGTAGATCATAACATCTCTAATCCTTGCAACCATTTCAATTCAGTACTTTTTTTCTGGTTAATTTAGGAAAACTGTGCTTCATTGACACATCTTTCAAGGATTGTGAGAACCCCTTTCCCTTCGATCTTTAGCTGAACAATTACGTAAGTCCCCCTTGAGATACTAGCAAATCACATCAAGCCAACTGAGACTATCCACTGCATAAAGGAACCTTGGAGTTGAATGCATGATCTTTCTCGCAATCTTAGCATGCAGGAGATTTTGATCAAGAGAGGATAGAGTAGCCATTGGGAAACTTTATTCTGTGTTGGTGTGGTCATAAAACACCTGTCAACACATAGATTTAACAATCACTGAATAACAATTGGATTTCATTTGTAGTGGAAGCCTAACATCAACTATCCTTTGCTACATTGTTACACAGAAACAAAATAACTTGACTTCAACTTTCCAGTAACAATTTCTACAGCGCGAGTCTAGTGTCAACTCTCAGTACAATCTGTATGGTTATGGTTGAGGCACTTATTTATAAGTTCTCAAAAGGCAGCTTCTAGGGATAACATAATAATAATATATTCCCAATTAAGCTGTGCTTTAAAGCAAATCTAGCTTTATCCACAAAAAAGAGAAAATAAAACACTTCAATAGCCTAAAATAGGGCTTCCTCTACTTGCTTCTCCAAGTAGTTCAATTGAGATAAGACGACCATGTTTTTAAATTGATATTTGCATTTTAGAACATGTAACTAGGTGTTGAACTTGCTCAGAGCTGACTTAACTTGCTTGATGTGCTTTGGGATGGCATTGCCACTTGAAAACTATGACTAGTCCCTCATATATTAAGTAATTTTATAATTGGCATGTTTTTGGTCTATGTTTTCCGCAAAGTTGCAATTTTGGAGAGGAATTGCCTATAAAGAAGTGCAATTTCCTTTAGTTCTTTTCATAGTAATGCTATTCACATTTTTAGACTGTCTTTGTCACCTTTGTTGTGTTTTTCCCCTAGCTATGCAACTGAAAATGTGTGACATTCTCTTAAGTTTGATCTTTATTTAGTTTGTCAGGGATCACTAACTTGTTTGCATTTTTATAACCTCTTGTTGGAAATTTTGAGTGGCATTGCCATTCCAAAAGTGTGATTTTCTTATAACTTTAGACTTTCTCTCATGTTTGGCGTGCTTTTATGAGGCATTCACTACCTTTGTTTTGCTTTCATAACAGTTTTCCTACCCTTGTGATAACTCTATTCTAGTTTAACCCTTATTGAGTGTTACTTAAATAGCAATTCGCCTTAAAGTGAATGGCAGAATTTTGATGACCAATTGCCACTCAAGTCACACTTTTGAGTTGGCATTGCCAAGCAAAAAGTGCACCTACTTTCCTTTGTTTTTAAAACATTTCTCATCACTTGCCACTCAAGTCCTGCTTTTTCACTTGCTTAATGACTAAACATGTGTGATTTGCTTATACTTGTTTCATCTTTTAAGTTTGCACGGTTTCACAGCTAACTTGCCTTGTCATGGTTTTCTTTTGGCTTTTCCACTTTGGGAAGGTGCCAACTTCACTGACTTGTTATTTGTCATAGTTTCCTTGTGCCATCATCACTTACATTGGAGTTTTAGACTTGCATTGCCAACAAAAAAATGTGGCTTATCTCCTCAGTTGAATGTATCTTCTCCTTGGTGCACTTTTTCAATACCTTTGTCATCTTTGTTGGGGTTTTAAACTAGTATTGCCAAGGCAAAGTTCTGCTATCTCATAATCTTTATTTTAACTCCTTTATATGAGTGGAGCTTGCAGTTGTCTTTGCCACCTTAGGC
>VDFB02318038.1:0-22496 GCA_007258455.2 Sequoia sempervirens | reverse complement strand
TTGGAAAACTATACTTGCAAGTAGTCATTTGAACATACAATTTAGAAACCTTAAGATCAACTAAAAATTTGTTAAATTTGGTTTAAAAACCCTAATCTAGGACTCATTCACCCACCTAGATGATTTAATCCCTGTATGGATGGTTTTTCTAGATTTTTGGGAATTATGTGCTTTTTATTTTTTAGTATTTGAATATTCTAGAAACCCTAATTGGGACTTATTCACCCATCTAGGCGATTTAGTCCTGAATTAGGTTTGAATCTACATTTTACAACATTAAAAACTTCATTTATGTGCTTATGTTTGTTGTTATCAAATATCTATTTAAATTTTTTGATTTTTTGTTTCATTCATTTCATTAGACCTAACTTAATTAGGTTAATTTAGTGCATTACTTAATTTCAAAATTGCATAGTTTAGAATCTGAAAATTGCATTTACACATTTCATTCTAGATCATTGCATTGCATTTCATCATGGATATATGCTTTGGTAAGTTGTGGATGTCCTTGAAATCATTAGTGGATGTGTCAAGTTGTGTTTTGGGAAATAATCTTAATGAAATTAAACTCACTCATGCTTAATCAACTTTGATCACATGTCCTCCTTGTGAAGGAAAACAATTTCAAAATTCATTCCTTGAATCAGGGCTGCTATGTCATTTGGTTGCACATTAGAAGGGATATGAACTAGTTGTAAGGCAGTTTGAAGCATAATGTGATAGTTAGGGGAATTCTAAATCAAGTCCCAGAGGGATATCTTTGTGGGAGTATTCTTAAGTTGTTCAATAAGATCATACTCTTTTCCACAAGGAGGGCCTAGTAAGATAGGGTTAGGTAGGATATGATTAGGCAATGGGAGGGATGTTGAAGGTGTTTGTCTTGGTTGCAGATAGTTCCTAGTGTTGTATATATTAGCAACGGTAAATTGCAATTCGGTTGCTAGGAAACATTATTCTTAGGTGGTTTAAGGATGAGGACAGGTTTATTTTGAGTTTGTGGTTTTTGCAAGGGTCAATAAATGATAATTTTAGGATTAGTAGAGTACTTCAAGGGATATCTAATGTGCATAACCTCTAAAGAATTTTCATGATTTCCTAGTGAAGAGGAGTCTAATGTTACTTCATAATCTTCATCTAAGGAATTACTATTGTCAATGTTCTCATTTCCTTCCACTGTTATATCTTCACTAGTAGGAGAGTTTTTAGGAGAACTACAAACCAAATGTTCTTGACATTCAAGGATTGGTTCTTCTAAGATGACTTCATCGCACGTAAGGGAGTTATCAATGGTTGTATTGTCTTGTTTATCAATGATAGCATTCTCTTGTTCCATAATGTCTTCCCTAGGGAAAGAGAGTCAAATAAGATTCTCGTGAATCTTATTGCTTTCTTCTTTGCAACTAGGAGAGATATGAGGAGAAGGATAAATGTGATTATCATTATTTTCCATGATTTCATTCTTGTTTGCTAAAGTATTATTCTCTTGTGCCATAATACCTACCCTAGTAGGAGAGCTTTTAGGGGAGTAAGAAACAAGATGTTCATCACATTTTTTTCAAGAAACTTCATCACAACTAGGGGAGGCCCATCAAGATCTAAGGAGAATCATGTTTTCCATGATTGGATCTTCTCATTCAAATAGATTTTTCCAAATGGTGGGAGCATTAGGAAAGGGAGAAATGATATTTTCATGACTTTCAATTATATCTTCTAACACAAAACTATCATCTTCATTACTATGAAGGATATTAGGAGAAGAGCCAACATGATTATCATGGTTATCTATAATTATATCCCTATGCTCTATAATGTCTTCCCACGTGGGAGAAGTAGGTTTTTCAAAGCTCTCAATTATTAGATCTCCTAACACCAACATTTCCTCTTCACAAATGTCATTTTCATGGTCATTCATTATTGTAGCATTCTTGCAAGTAGGGGAAGTGTTGGGAGAGGAATGTAAACTAAGTAAAGTGGTGGAAATGAATTCATCTTCTATTGTTATACTATCTTCCTAAGGGGAATGAGGAGAAGGAAAAACAAGACCTTCATGATTCTGAATGATTGAATATTCTTTCACCAAGATACCTTCATCACTAAAAGGAGAGGTATTGGGAGAAGCAAACATATGATCGTCATGAATGTCCATGCTTATATCTTCTTTTGTCACCTCATTCCCACAAATAGGAAAGGGTCAATATTTCCACTCTCTTGCACTAAGAGACTCTCATAACTAGGGAATGCATTGAATGAATGACTAAAATGTTTATTGAATAAATTTTTCTTTGAAAACTTGGAAAATATTGATACTAACATTTGTGAAAAGTAATCTATGCAAACTCAAAATGTGACGTAAAGGCCTAAAATGAAATGTGTAGATATAATTTTTGGATTTCAAACAAGGTAATTTACTGATTATCTATGCAATGAAATGTTGTGAATGCAAATTTGGAATGAAGCAATGCATGAAATGAACCAATTTAAGATATATTTAGTAAAATTCATGAAACATAAGGTCAACCCATTGAAATAGATAACTGATGGCAGCAAAATAAAGCATAGAAAAGTAGATTTAAACCCTGAAAACTGTAAAAATTCAAATTCAACATAGACTAAGATGTCATCAAGGGAATCTTGGTCTTGCTGAAGGAATTTTTAGGTTCTAGAAACTAGAACATAATGCAAATAACTCGGGCAGGGTTCTGAGCCAAAAACCCATAGAGGGACTAAGATGCTAGTAAGGGAGTTTTAGTTCGAGTAGAGGCTTTTTGTAGAAAAATAACAAAATCTGAGTTGATAATAGTTTTCCCAAGTTGCCTACATCAAGTTCACCAAAGTGAACAATATGAAAAATGAGGTGAATGTTGTTGCACCACTATTTTCCTATTGTCACTCAAATATGTCCTAGGGTCCCAAATTGGATTGACTATCAACCCAAAGGGTGAGTCAATTCTCAACAAGGAAGACCTAGGAGGGGGTTCTTTAAGCTTTGAGGGGTTCACCACTAAGCAAAAGATTGGAAAAGACACTTTTAACATTCAACTCACAAAACCTTGTAATGCAAGCCAAATAATGAATGAAAATGATGAAATTAAACAATAACAAGTTATGGTATGTGTACTTGGGAAGTCTAGAAATATGATAAGGATTCTAGAAATGCAAAAATGCTGTCAAAATATGCTAGGGAGGACTAAGACGCCCTTAGTATTGTCTTAGTCCCATTGCTATTTTTTGACAGAAATGCAAAATATTCGGATGTCAGAATAGAATCTGAAAGAATCTTTGAAAAATACCACTTGGAAGACTAAGATTCCCATACTACCAACTTAGTCCCATCTTGAATTTCTTAAATCTTTGAATATGATCCTAAGGCTCAATGTTTGCACTTCCTTCTTCTCAGATCTCAAGTCCTGAAAAAATCTAGCCTATAGGTGAGTATTCATGAAGATGACACCTTTGCAATGCATCTTTTTCAACTTTGCACTTAAAATGATCTTCAAGTATTCAACCTAAATCTGCAAACAAAAACAAGTAATAGAGAGGGAAAACCTTTTGATTGTTAGTGAATGGGGGTTTGCGTTGGTCAAACCCCTTGTTGGTAATTAAACCTTGAAATGAGATGGAATAATGGAGGGAAATGATGAATGAGCAACATGCAATGGTATAACTCACCAAACCCTTGTTATGAAGTTTGAAAACTTGTGTGAAATGGCTAGCTTGAATTTAGATCTTGAATCAAAGGAATTCTTGATAGATCTTGACTTTAAATGCTTGCTTGAATCAAAACCCTACATCACAAATGTTAGCTCAAAAAAACACGTGATGCAAGAATATCCTTGATATGATGCTTGAATCTTGATGATGGCTCCAAATTCTTGATGAATTACTCTTGAATGCTCTTGTGAACTCAATTATCCTATTAAGAATGCTCTCACAAAAAGTATTGATTGAAAATGAATGAAGAAACCTTGTATTTATACTTACCTATGCTTAATATCCTGAAATTACACCACAACAAGCTGGCATGTGAATTCATTAATTAAAGGAGGCTAAATCCTGCTAAGATTTGAAATTAAATCCAAAAAATACCTTAAGGGGGACTAATACCCCTTAGGTGGTGTCTTAGTCTCAAGGCATGAAACCTAGGGCACATACTCCAAAAAAGGGGCCGATTTAAGGTGCACTTGAAATCAAGGTCCCAAGACCTTTGGAAGACAAAGACTCCCTAGGTGGCATCTTAGTCCCAACCCAAAAATCAGGAACACATAGCTAGAATCATTAAATTATCATTTCCCCTTTGATGTTTGTCAAGATTAGCCATAGATAGATATAATTCATCAGGCTTATAGATGCAAAATAGGACCAATTAAGACGTAAATAAGGATAAATAAAGCAAGGAAGGCCCAAAAAAGTGTGAAAATGCAAGGGTATGCATTTTCCTACACTACAATGAATTGCTCTTCAATATTTTGATCCATCCCCTCTTTTAGCAGATAAACACCTCAAGAAGAAAATGAAATGTCTCCAAATAGAAAACATGCCCAACAAAAGTTTGAAATGCCTCCAATCAACATAATGTCCAATCATTGCTTCTAAAATAGGAATTGATCCCTCTAATGACACTAAAAACATGCCTCATAGAAGGGAAAAAATCATACCAGTGATGTTTAATTGCATTCGCCAACAATAGGAAACTGTAATTATCAAAAATAAGTCAAATAAAGAAAATTGGAAAATTGGAAAATTTCAAATGTCAAAAAAACAAAAGAAATTATCTCAAACAACCTTTGATGAAAACTCTCAAAGGAAGGATAGCAAGATGGTTGGTTGTGATACAATGTTAGTGTCAACCACTTCCTAGGAGCACCATTTGCAACAAAAAATCCTTCACAATGTACATGAGAGAAGCACAACTATTTCACCAGGAAAGAGTGAATAAATTGAGATACATAAATTACATATTATACAACCTTTTAAAGGAAAGAGTAAAAAAATAAGTATAAAACTTCCCAATATGAGAAACAAAACTACCTGAGAGATTAGCCTAAGTGAAAAATTTAATACACTAACAATATTTTTGGACGAAGTTTGTCAGGAAGCGTGACGTGTGTCATGCTTTCGGTGTGGAACTTTCGAGTCAGTGTCACCAATCTCTATGGTTGGTTGATTAGATTTTTTCTAGGCTATGTTAAAATTTGATTTTTTTTTATAGCTATCTTCGCTAAAGGGTGATCCCACAATACTGGTTTACAATTTTTGGCCAAACTGGACATTGAATTGATTTTTTCTAACTAAATCTTCACTTTCAGACATCTACAGCGGTTAAACCATGAGGAATTTTAAGATGATGCAAACTAGTGATTTGTGACATTTTATCTATAGATTCTAAATATATTTTTTCAAAAATTTTGGAATCATATTGCACTTCTCTTTCCATCTCCTTCAAAAACTAGTTTTGTCAGTAAACACCATTTTTAATGAGTGACACTCATCGTATACAACATAAAAAAATTTCAATGGAGGAAAATATTCTTATTTTCTGAATTTATATTTGTAACTATGATATTCAGTGCTTCCAATTGGTTTCATAGTGTTTTATTGAATATTTTTTCCTTAACTGCTCAAGTCAAACCACCTACAATTCGTATATGGCAGGAGACTGGTGATGTAACACTAAACTCTTTTGCATGTGGCTCTAAATTCTTTTTGGTTGATCAAGGACTCAATATCTGGTGCACTCATATTTTTCATTTTTTTTATAATCTTCTATTTTTCCACATGTGTAGAACATAGAGCTTGGATTTCGGCCTACATTCACAAGAAATAAAAAATATATATAATAATCAAATTTAATTAAATTAAAATTATACTTTTTTGGAAGCTTATAATAAGGACTACATACAAAAATAAAATTTTAAATGAATTCATTTGATCCACCAAAAGGTAAATCAAAAGTGGTTTTCTATCAACATTTTGATAGGTGTAAAGGAGACTTTGTTACAGGTATGGTTTAAAACTAGTGGGGTTCTATCTAAGGGGGCTTGGTCTAAAGTGGTTTGATCAAACCCTCTTCAATTGGAATCCTTTACATAGAACATTTCAAGGCTTAAATCATTATATTTTCTAAACATATGTGATTTTAGCTAAAATCAGGATCTCCTAGAAAGTGTAAACCACTATTGTGGCAGCACCCTAAAATATTTGAAGTCATTAATGAAGCAGTTGAGAATTAATGAGTGAAGATTTTTGCAATCTAATAAAAATCTAAGATCGAATTGTGAGCTATCAAGTCCAGACATCTAGTAGTTTCTACTTCTAGAAAGTTTGTGGTGGTGTTCTCTTCTTCTGGTTATAAATAGGGGTTGGCAACGTTAGTTAAAAAAGTTAGAAAAATTGCTTCAAAATGTTTTTGTAGGATATAGATCTATTAGGGAGTTTCTATTTTTCAGAAGTAGAAGGGTTTTTACCAAATACTGCTATTCTCTTGCATGTTATATTTCATTCAAACTATCATTAGATTGGTATTCGACCTTTGTTTTTAGTTCATATATTGTAGAGGTTCAATCTATTTGGGAAAAATATTTGAAATTGTGCATGTTATGACCTTTGTTAAATTTCTTTCCCAAATTTCATTCATGTTGAAAACATTGTGTTAAAATTTTGTGTTGGTAGTTTGGATAGCTAATTTTCATGTTGTTAAGCTTCTATGTTAAATGCTAGCTTTCAAAAATTGGATTATGTCTATTGGACTTTTCCATTTTTTGTAAAGGGTTTTGCCATTTTCCATATTACGCTGTAAAAATAGAAGGATTTTGTAAAATTTTGGATATTTTTGTTAATCTTTAGAGTTTTTTTTATGTCTGATTGGACCTTAATGGGTGTTTCCCATGGGGAGATTTGAAAGACTACATTGTACTTTCTCTATCCTTTTTTCCTCATTCTCTTCCCAACAATGAAGGGTCTGCGACATTCTGTGTTTATCATATCAGTTATAAGGAATAGTTAATGTTTAAAATGTTGTAAAAGCTTTGGCACATCCCCATTTTTATATTTTATTCACATTTATTTGTACCTTTTCTCCAAACACAAAGAAAAGACAACTTTCTATAAAAATTCTAGAGGTCATTCAGTGAGGCACAAATTGGTCCCCCACTCATTGAATTTCCCATAAGGCTGTTAGAGAAGCGCAAGATTTGATGATGAACACGTACACTCTCCCACTAGCTTTTAATAGATTGTAAGGACATCTAATATAGTTAAGAACACATTATTTTATATTTTAAAGGAGATTTGATTAGGGCCTTTCACTCAAAGATGTAGAGAAGAATTAGAAAACGAATAAACCTAAAAAATGGCAGAATAAGAATTGAGCATTTCAAAGGACTAGCCAACCAATTTGGAGATAGTAAAAATACATCAAATTTTTCTACTATTTGATAAAAATAAAATCATCTATATTTTCATGTTAATTACCATTACCTTTTTGACAAAAGAAAAAAAAAAGTTATGAAGTTCTTAAAATCTTGTTGAGTTTTGGGAGGAACAATCCCTCCAAATTTCTCCTCTTGATGAAATAGCATTATAATAATCCCCATAAAATACATACTTTTTTATTAAGCACATTTCACATTGAGGTAATGTAATCCAAAAGATGTTTTTCATGAGTATTAGCTATACGACAACAAATATTGAAAATCCAAAAATCATTAACCTCTTAAGATAAATGTCTCGGTTTTTCTAATAGATAAAATGATATAGTAAGATGATATCCTAATTATTGGAATTGATATGATACCTTTATTAAGTGAATTTTGTTAAGGGAATTAATTCGCTCACATTCCATGAAAGTACTTTAATTTACCTCAAGAAGAGTTTTAGAATCTCCTCGTTATCATTTTCCTATTTAAAGTGCATCGAGTCCATTGTACTATTTACTTGTGTGTCATGAACTGCTTTAATTTTCTACCTTTTTTTATTTTGAGAAGGGATAATCTAAATCATCAATTCAGTAATTTCTAGTTATGACTAATTTATCTTTCTCTCCATGGCCATTAGGACAATTGACACTTGGAAAAATAGTTTATTGTTTAGATGGTTTAGGCATAATTATATAATCATCTTATTATTTATTTATATTTAAAATTATTTGTAGATCAATCATCCTAATACTGCTATGTCACTAGCATGCTTAACTATGAGACTTTCTCTTGAATCACACCTACATAGTTTGCTAAAAGTATTCAAATATTTATTACATAGCTCTTTAAATCATTTATATATATATATATATATATATGTATTTTTAGTTTTGTAAATTGTCACCCCTAACAATTTCACACTAGTTTTAGCTCCCCCTATGTGCTTGGACCTAATTATACTCTTAAATTGTCCATTTTATGGTCATTTTCATAAATCAAAATTAAATTGAGAATTATCACTTAATATTTATTTAATGACACTAAAAGACAAAAAATAGGTCTTGACAGCGTATTTTTCCCCAATTAATATATATCATTATCAACATTTAAACATTTACAAATTTAAATTTATTTGTTGGCTTTTGATAATTAATTTTGTGGGAAAATAAATTAATACGTTTGAATATGCCTATCTTTTTTACCATTTAAAATCCTAGCAATTTGAAATCACATTGAAAAACCAAAAAGAAGTTATGAGTGGAATAAGGAGATTTTAAATCACTTATCATTAGTAAACATTTATACTTGCAATGCATCAAGTCTGTATGTGAGTTTGTTCATGTTGTATGTTCATTTGTTTTGTGATTACTAACACGTGAAGTAAATTCATTCAAGAAACCAATTCTCCTTGTATGAGATGAGTATAATGAGTTCACTCCATCAAGGAAAGCAACACTTATTATTTATCACTTATTTTGATCCATTTTCCTTTATCGGATTGAGGGTAAGAACTTTTTATATAATCATAGCCATTGTGGAGGTCGAAACACCAAAATAGGGATTGAATTTAGCAAGCCCCTATATGACACAACCCTTTTTCCCCTCTCTTGTGTGTAAGTGATAGATATAAAGTTGATTTGGTAGAAAATTAAAGACCTAATTGCAAGATCAAGAATTCAAGTCTCCTATGTCAACAAATTAGGGCTAGTGGAATTCATCATCAATAGAAAAAGTTCTAAAGATGAATCCTAAAATGAAGAACCTAAATACTATAACTATCTGAGATCTATTTAGTGAATATTGAGATCTACACCCTCTGGTCTAGGGTGTAACAACACTTGTCCAACCAATTTGAGTCTAGATTTCTATGATAGGTTCCTCTATCTTTGCACTTTGTTGTTCTATAATTCATTTATATGTTTGAGTTACACATTTCTTTGTATTTACATTAATTTTTTGTAGCTTCATAGATGATCCATGTAAATATTTTCATTATCAAATAAATTTACTTCCTTATCAATCAATTAATATCATCCTAAAAAAAAGAACCAAAACCATGATCCATCATTCTAGCTCTTCCATTGAGATTAGTAGCCAAGTTGGTGTATGTGATCATTTGTGGTTCCTCTCTAATGTAATGTTGAGAGAAAGTGTGATTTAAACCCTAGGTCTATTTTTACCACATCACAATAGTTTTTTTATAATGCAACAAATTATGCATGATATTTGATATATTGTGTTAACTACACAAATAAAAATAAAAGAGCTAAGCATCTCATTATTTAATGGTTAATAAGACACAACACTTGCTAAACATTTTACAAATAGAATAACAAGATAATTAAAATTATTTATGAAGAAATAATTCAAAGCTACTTGTTCCTATAGTAGATGTAGTAGAGTAGTAGAGGTGAGTGATCAATGCTCCACCCTTATGATCAACACATAAAATTAATGGGTGCTAATAAAGATGATTTTTCATAAAGATATTTTTATTATTAGCTGATAGGCTATTTTGTTTGAAGTTTCCCCTAGGATTTTTGTCAGCCCAACCATGAATTGGTTTTTCTAGTGTTGGGGGTTTACCGGTCGGCGGGGAGGGCACATTTTTTTTTTCTTTTTGTGGTGATGTGGGCGTTAGTTATTACGTGGGTTGGTGGTGGTGGAGAATGTTGTCGTTGTAACGGGGAAGGTGAATGGAAAGTGTTCGACATGGACTTTTGAAAATATGTGGGTTGGCGGCAGTGGAGGTGGTCTCCTTGAAAGGTGGAAGGTGAATGGTAAGTGCTTGCTAGCCTGATGGTTAATGCATTATGTGGTTTTTGTACGATGGAGGTAGACGAAGTAAATGCAAATGGATGCAGTAATGTGATATTAAATGTAGCAGTCTGGGCAAGTATACTTTGATTAAGTTGCATTGTGCAAGCACCAATTATGGTGTTGGTCTCATGGTAGATGACTATGAAAAAATGGTTGGCTCTGGCTCCGTCGCTGGTTTGAAAGTATCTTATGCCAGATTGGAAACCGGTGTTCTCCAGAATCTGTAAGTCATTTTACATGGGTGGTTTGCATGGATGGTTAATTTATTGTCTATGTGTTCTTGTCAAATGTTTGTATCTTTGGCATTATACCCATTGTGGAGATTAAAAAGAGTTTTTTTTGCATCGATGAAGGAATTGCAGTTAAATGTTCTTTCTTTCATACAAAAATATGCTTAGGGTTAGTAATTTTTTCATCGTTCATTTATGGTTTTTTGTTATCTATGTGTATCTTTTGCATTGCAACCATCATGATAGGAGCAATTTTGATTAAGTTGCACTGTCGAAACACCCATTGTGGTATTGGTTTCATAGGAGGCCATTGTAAAAATACTTGCATGCGGGTTCATCGGTGGATTAATAGCAAACTATTGTAAAAAACTGTGTCCTTCGACTCCATCACTGGTTTGATAGGAGGTTGTTCACAAACCATTTTATGCGAGATTGAAAACTCTTGTGCTCCAAAATTTGTAAGTCCTTTTACATGGGTAGTTTACATAGATGGTTCATTTATTGTACAAAAATGTTCTTTCTTTGTTGAAAAAATATGGTTACCTAGGTTGGTTATTTGTTCGCTCTTGGTCTATTTGTCTTTCTGTATACCCAATTTTTGAGATTTTAAAGACACTATCATTGTCTTTATTTCTCCCATCAAAAAATATGGTTGGGCTTGGTTATTTGCACACTGTTGGTGTATTGTTTTGGTTATTTGTGTGTATCTTTGGCATTGTAGCCATTACCATGGGAGAAATTGTATTTATCTATGTGTAGGGTTTAGGGTTGTATGAAAGAATTAACATATTGGAGATAAAATTACTTTGGTGGCTGTCTTCTAGCAGGTCTTTTACAATTTCTCTATTTGTGGTGATGTAGCTCAAATTTTCAATGAAGCTTGTGGGGTTATACTGATTTTTACATGGGTGTTTTGCATAGATGATCTCCAAAAAATATGGTTAGGTTTAGTTATTTGTTCGCTCTTGGTCTATTGTTTGGGTTCTTTGTGTGTATAGCCATTTTCGAGATTTGAAAGAGATTATCATTCTCTTTCTTTCTTCCATCAAAAAATATGATTGGGCTTGGTTATTTGCACGCTATTAGTCTATTGTTTTGGTTTTCTATGTGTATCTTTGGTGTTGTAGCCATTGCCATGCGAGCAATTGTATTTATCTATGTGTATGGTTTAGGGTTGTATGAAAGCATTAACATATTGGAGATAAAATTACTTTGGTGGATGTCTAGTATTATTTTAGCAGGTCTTTTACAATTTTTGTATTTGTGGTGATGTAGGTCAAATTTTCAATGAAGCTTGTGGGTTTATACTGATTTTTACATGGGTGCTTTACATAGATGATTGATGTATTGTCAACATCTTCTTGTTTTATGTTTCTATCTTTTGTGTTATGCCCATTTTCGAGACTTGAAGGATATTATCGGTCTTTGGGGGTGGAGAGTGTGTAGTTAAATCTTCTTTGTTTTGTGAAAAAATATGGATAAGGGCTACTAATTTTTGGTTGTTGAGTGCTATTCTAATACCTCTTTTACAATTTCTTGATTTCTCTATAATATTTAGTGAAACTAGCCCTTGTTTATTCATACATATGTAGACACATATATATATTATGTGCATCTTTGATGTTGTACACATGGTTTGGTTTTCATTTTCAATGAAGCTTGTGCCCAAGTTACACTCTATTCTACATGGGTGTTTTGCATAAATTATTAATTTATTGTTAATGTCTTCTTGTTATATGTTTCTTTGCCTTTATACCTGTTACCATAGGAGCAATTGCAGTTAAATCTACTTTTTGTCATTGTTGGTCTACTATATTGATTATCTTTGTATAACTTTGGTGTTGTAGCTATTAGAATAGGAAGAATTATAGCTATCTGTGTGTAGGGTTTAGGGATGTATGAAACCATTCACATATTGGAGATAAAATTGTGCTGGTGGGTGTTTACTATTATCCTAATAGCTCTTTTTACAATTTCTATATTTGTATATGATATTTAGTATCAGGTGATGTTTCTCTCATTGTTGGCCTACTATTTAGATTATCTGTGTATATCTTTGGTGTTGGGAGCTCTATTTATTGTGGATTTAGGGAAATTGCAGTTAAATCTTTTTCCTTTCGTGAAAAAAATATGGTTGGGGTGAGTAATTTTTGTGGCCCTTGTTTATTGTTTGTAGTTATTGTTGTGCATTTTTGGCTTGATACTCATTGCTATAGGGGAAACTGTAGTAAAATCTTCTTAATTTTATGAAAAAATTTGAGCTGCATTGCCTCACACTAAATATTATAGAGAAATAGAGAAATTCTCAAAGAGGTATTAGAATAACACTAATGTAGCTTGGAGTCTCGATTAAGTGTGTATATATATAATATAAGAAGGCTCTTTCGACAATGTGATTTAATCAATATAGTTTCTCACACATTTTGCAGCAAATCAATGTTAAAATTGTTGGGCTTGCTATCGAAAGGAACAATTAGCAAAGGGTGGGTCACATGAATAATAAATTAATCATTTATGCAAAATACCCATATAGACATACATATATATAGATACATGTAAACATATAGACATATATATACATGTATATATATATAGATATATATACTTGTATATATACATGTATATATACATGTCTACATAACCACAAAATGCATTAACCATCGGGCCAACAAGCACTTACAATTCACCTTCCTCCTTTTGAGGAGATCACCTCCATTGCCACCAACCCACGTAATAACCAACACCCACGTTGCCACAAAAAAAAAGTTCCCTCCCTTAACTCCTTCCAAGATGCTATAGGATGGAGAAGAACGCGGTGATTTTAACAATGGTCTATTGCTAAAGCAACACCACACTAGCTATTTGCACAATACATCTTAATCAATATAAAACCCTAGAACCTGCTATCAATAGGAACAATAAGCACTGAATGAAAGACATGAACAATAAATAATGTGCTATCAAACCAACACCACAGTGGCTCTCTCAAAAATGCAACTTAATCAATATACTTTCTCACACATTTCGTAGTGCATTAGTGTTAAAACCCCTCACCCTGGTATCAAAAGCAACAATAAATAGAGAACCAAAGACATGAACAATAAATTAATCATTTATGCAAAATACCCATGTAAACATAGATATATATATATACATGTAAACATATAGACATATATATACATGTATACATATATACATATGTATACATGTAGATATACATGTTTATATGCATGTCTACGTATGCATACATATATACATGTAAACATGTACGCAACTATATACTTGTATACATATACATACATATATATATACACATGTGTGTGTGTATATACATATAATTTCTCATAGGTTTTGCACCACACTAGTGTTAAAACCCTCTAGCCTGCTATCAAAAGGAACATTAAGGAGATCCTAAAAAGTATGAACAATAAATTAATCATTTATGCAAAAATACCCATGTAAAACATGCACATATATATACATGTAAACATATGGACATATATATGCATGTATACATATATACGTATATATACATGTACAAATATCCATGCATATATACATGTAAACATATACATACAAATATGTGCACATATGCATACATATATACATGTAAACATATACATACATATACATACACAATTGTATATAGATGAAATTAGTTTTCTCTGTGTTATATAGTAAATATCTTTTTCATCTAGATATTTTATCCTTTCGGTATTTGCCTATAATATTTAGTGCCGAATAATACTACTTGGATTATGAATTGGCAATTGAACTATTATATAGATTGGTCTAGATATGATGTAATTTTATCTCTCTCCTGCCTTTATATTTATTAGCATTGGAAGCATATCTATATTTATTTTTTTGTTAAACAAGTGCATTCAAGGAAAATGCACATCATAATAGCACATGGATAGAATGATTAAGGAAAATATATTTTCAGGTCTTTGAAAAGATCAGTGCATGTCTACTTCCATGTCTATATATATATATATATATATATATATATATATATATATGTATGTATGTTTTATTAATAGTTCTCTTACAATTTCCCTATTTACTCTATAATACTCAATGGCAAATAATGCAGCTGTTGTTATACAATTCCTCTATTTGTTAGCAGACTACAAATAAGGTGGGCATCAAAGTAAAATGAAAACCATGGCAGCTCATTGAATCTGCAAATGTATATAGGCAAAGGGAAGAATAAATTGTGTGGCCATTCACAATCTACAGTGTCCTCTTTGTAAGGATTTGAAGTGAAATCAATTAGAGGGATTCGAAGGGGCTAATTGTACAAAATATGTATGGCACCAAAGATGCATAGAGTGTAGATATGTGTCTACATATGTATATATGTATATGTGTATATATATACATATGTATGTATGTATGTATGTATGTATGTATGTATGTATGTATATATATGTCGATGTAGATATATATATGTGTGTGTGTGTATGTATGTATGTATGTATGTATAGATATATATATATATTTATATATATATATATTATGTGGTTTGGTGGTTGTGGAGGTGGTGACCTTGATACACAGAAGGTGAATGGCAAGTGTTTGCTATTGTGGGGGTTAATGCATTTTTTTGTTGTCATCCGATGGGGGCCGATGAAGTAAATGCAATATTGAATGTTGTAGTGTGGAAAAGTATACTTTTATTAAGTTACATTGTTCAAACAACCATTATAGTGTTATATATATATATATTCTTTCTCTCTCATCTGTTTCAACTTCTGTCATAAGAAACTCTTCATTATGGTGGCTTGTGCCTTCTGTTGTCCATTTGGAAGAAGTTTTGTGAGGATAATATATTGACTAGGTTGCATTGTTGAAAGTGACATTGTTGTGTTGGTTTCGTAGCAGAGCACTACCTCAGATGTGTTTTCCCTACTAGTTTAATAGCAAATTGCAGCCACAATGGCTCTTTCAACAATGCAACTTAATCAATGTACTTCCTTGCACATTATGCAGAAAATGCAACTTGCATAGGGTGGAATTAAATATTATAGAGAAACACAGAAATTGTGGAACAACTTGTTGGTGTAATTAAATGTCTTGTACCTTGTCCTAGGTCATAATTACACCTTAGTTAAGTTTACTTAGGGACCACATAGGAGGTTGTTGGAGAATTTCCACTTTTGGTGGACTTGACATGTCATTACCTCATCACTTCCACCTTTTGTGGACATATCATGTGATTATCTCTCCACCTTAAGTGGAGTGATAGCTCTTCATAGTTGTCTCATGTCATAATATTCTGACACTTGTCATAATCTTATGCCCTTCTATATTCTCACCTTGGCTATATAACCAAGGGGTCTCTCTCATTTGTAATAATCATAATCATAATCATAATCATATCATATCAATGACATTGAATATAGTTTATTCTTGTCATATTTTCTCTCTCTCTTTTCTTGTGCTTTCCATTTGGTCCATAGATCTTGGCATCCATAGCCAATTCTAACACAACTATCGTACAACAAATATTGTTCACAATTTCACTGATGAAAATCACATTGGAAACTTCAGACAGATAAGAAAACCTCTTCATATCCATATATATACAATCCCTCCTATTTTAATTTGTGTGATTCTTCATTGTTTCCCTAATAATCCCATTAGAATTTGTGTTTTTCTCTATAATATGTAGATATGTATATATATGTGTATATGTATGAATGTACATATATATATGTCTATGGGAAAGTATACTGCAAAATGTGTTGGAAAATATATTGGTTGGGTTGGTTTGTTGAAATAGCCATTGTGGTGTTGGTTTGATAGCAGACTATTGTAAAATTCTTCAAATATAGAAGAGTTTCCTATAGTTGATAATGAGAATGTGGGGCTTGTCTCTTCAACAATAGATATTCGTAAATGTTGCTCATTGGTGAATAAGTATTGCACAAAAAATTATGGAACTATAATTTACAAGGCAGTTGTTACATAGACTGGTTGTGTTCTATTAACATGTTTCATGATATTCTTCTACCCTCATCTATTTGACTATCAATAAATTTCATGATATTGTTTTCCACTCATCTATTTGAAGCTACCTATGGCAGAGTATTTTATTGTTCTTATAACAAGTACATTGTTTTGTAATCTTTAAAATTTTGTAATCTTTAACGTGCTTAATTTGTTTGGATGGAAAATGTTATCATTCAAATATATTGTTGTATATATAGATAAATAGATACATGTGTGCATATGGATATATATATCTACTTATTTTTGTTTTCCAAAATGTCTAAATAGAGGAATAATTGAACCCATATATGTATTTAAGGATTTCTATTCTTGTTGTTCTATATTCCATTGTTTCTATTAAGAAAGGTGAATGAGCAAGTAGCAATGTATACAAATTCTTGCATATAGGTGTTTATACAAATATTGCAAGAAGATTGTATGCATTCTAAGTTCTCCATAAGTTGGTATTGAATGAACATTGGAATACATTAATCTTTGATTTTTAACTATGGTATAGAGCTGTCAATGAGTCAACTATAGTTGGAAGATTCCTTTCCTTTAAAGGATTCTACAACTATGTCTGCGGAGTGGGGGTCCATGGATGGGTCTCTAGAGCCCCCAAAAATTGATTTGGTGTCAACTTGTACACCTAATGTTGTGGAGTCTGGATTTGAGGATTCCATCCACCAACCTACAGACTCTAATTCCATAAGTTTTCCTTCCTTTTTCGTTGTACCTACTACAAGCTTGCTCTTATTGTTTCCTACCTTTCTTGTTGTTGTTGCTTGATTCACATTTAGGTGCATACATATATAGCTGGCCCTAGTAGAGGATATAGATTCACTGATCTTTAAGAGGATATAGATATGAAATTAGACATGCATTGATCTTTTTGAGCACATAATAATGTATCTCCTTGTAGCCTCTGTTTTCCTTGCTTGTTTTATCGATTTGGAGTGATGATGTGCATTTTTCTTGATTAAACTTGTGTTTGTAGGCTACAAAGAAAGATCCAACTTTGAATCCATTTGCAATTCATTCTATCAATGCCGACGATGTTGTTTCCTCTCTGGTCCTTCAACTTTTGTCCTTCAAAAACTTTGGTGGTGATGAAGGGTAGGTTGAGCGATACAAGGTTGTCTTGTCTGATGGCCACCATTTGCAAATAGGAACTCTGCCTTCCAAATAAAATGATATGTTGTTTACAAGTGCCTTGAAAATAGGGTCCCTTGTATGTTTAAAAGACTATGTTTGTATAAATATCCAAGATTCAAGGTGGGTTGCATTGTTTGTTGTCTATGCTAAAAAATTCTCTTTTATTTTTGCCTCATATAATTTGTCCAATACATTGTTTTTCTTATTTTCCAAGGCCTTAATCATATCCAACTTAGTTGTAATTATGCCTGATTATCAAATTATTGGGACCCCTAGGTATTTGTTCAAGCAGCAAGAGGATCAAATGTTGGTGCCTGAATCACCTTCTCATTCTAAACGGGCCCCTAAATTTGGTTTGTAGGTGTCCCCTAAAAAAAAAATAGCCCTTCAAAGGTCATCTCTATTAAATCTTTGAACATTTATCAAAATGTTTGGACAGTGAAAGGACGTGTAACACATATTAGGGAGATGCATCATTTTCAAAAACAAAGAGGTGAAGGGAAACTATTTAGTTTTGACATTATAGATGTGGAGGGGATAGAAATATGTATTACTTGTTTTGATGATATTGCAGAATTGCATTATGGTCGAGTTGAGGTGGGGTTTACTTATTTAATATCGAGGGGATTGGTTAAGGAAGCCAATAAAAGATTCAATAAATTAAATAGTAATCTTGAGATTATTTTGGATCAAAAATCAACAATAAAATGATCTGAAGATGAGATTAAAAAATTCTTTTGTGCTAGTTTGTGAAATAAGCAAATATAGTGATAAAAACTTTGTTGATATTATTGGCATTGTAGTGCATGTTGGGTACATTTCAACTGTTCATAGGAGAAATGGATCTGAAAAAATTTGACAAACCATTAAACTATATGATGTCTCTGCTTCTCTCATTGATGTTAATCTGTGGGGCATAGGCTGGCAATAAAAAGGTGATACCTTGCACTAGATGTACCTTTTTGGTGAAATAGTGATTGTTGCTGTCTGTAGTGGCTATGTAGGCTACTTTAATGGAAAATTTATCAACACATGAACATGAACAGTCATTGAAATTAACCTTCTATTCCTAAGGAAAACACTCTTAGATCCAAGGGGTCAATTAAATTAGACCAAGTAGCTTCAAATTCTTCTGCACCTCGGAGGTTGCATCCTTCAAATGATAGAGTTACTATTGCATTTATCTTAAACAACTTCCTTCATTTGGGAGAAACTGATGAAGCCTTTTTAAAGCAACCATTCAAATTACAAAAACTGAGTCTTTTTGTTACCCTACTTGCCCCTTATTGGTTAATGGAAAAGAATGCAAAAGGAAATGCTCATGCCCCCATGCTAATGTTTGGTTTTGTGATCATTTCCAAATGAAAATTGAGGAATGCAACTATTGGTATCTTTTTCAATTAAAGCTGCAAGACCATTCAAGCAACCTTTGGTGTGTTGCTTTTGATGAAGCTACCACTAGTTTGTTTTAGATGCTAGCAAAAGACCTTTATGAATTGCAGGACAACTTTGACTCTATAATAGATCTTGTTGTTATTAAAGGCCTTATTTGTAAAGCATATATCTTTACTGCTTTGATTAGAATAGAAACATATAATTCAGAGGAACGCTTGAAAACAACAATTGCCAAAGAAATGAAAGTTGATTTCAAAGCAGAGTATAAACTATTGCTTGTAGAAATAATGAAGATATCTACTCCTACTGTAAAAAAAGGCTCCACTAGCGAGCCTACGCTTTGACTGCTCTTTTGCACTTCTGATAATTTCTCATAGCTTTGAATTTTAAATGTTGACTATGACATGCTAAGACTTTTTTTTAAGAAATATGGACATAATTTATACCCATGTTTGCATCTACATATTTGCACATTTATTCACTTGCCATATTTTTTATTATACCATGGTGCATCAATTTTGTTGTCATTCTTGCTTTTGAATATTTGAAATCAGTTGGATGGTTATATGATATGTTTACACTATAGGGAAATCTAGGAGCGCATTTAGTGAAAACTCCAATATAGTAGTGCTTTAGTAACTTCAATTTTGATTAGATTACCTCAAAGACACAAACAACTATGTCCTAAAGCAGAAACAGACACAGTTCATTTCCCACATTGATCCTTCTAAGAGAAACACATGTAAGTTCAACAGCAAGCAACAACATAGATGAAAGATACTATAGAAGATAGAACTCAAATATTTTACGTGGGGAAAACCCTTTCGGGTAAAAAACCCCACTCTCCAAAGTTCGAGCCATTGTATTATTCAACAACAAAAAGTTACAATACAGTTTCAGGCTCTTAGCCTTTCAGAGATTACATCTTGTTCATTCTGGATACAACTGGTAGCAAACTCTCCCAGAGAGATCATCCATGGCATTCATGATCAAGAGAGATTCCAGCACAACTCTGCCTCTCTCTTCCTCTGCTTCGACCTCATGGCCTCGGCCTTTCAGCCAGCCACTTGGCCCTCACTATCTCTCTATGGCTCTCGACTCTTTAGCTTCTTGGCTTATCAGCCTATTAGCCTCATCTACAGAATGTCCAATGCATACATATATGCATTCGTTCTCAACAGGCTCACTGAGAATCGGTTCAAGATCACACAACAACAATCTCCAACTCAACAACCTTATCATCATAGATGTTTCCACTCCTATGTAGATTTTTCCTTGCAGACCATTCAGCTCCATCGCAACTGTTGCAAAAAATCCAACCGCCAACCGTTTGAATTTCGCTTCCTCTTATTGGTCCACGAGCCAAGTCAAATAGTCAAGAAAACAATCCATTGAGTTTGCATGTCGGTGAGATACGAGAAGTGTCTCCCCGATGCTCAAGGGATTCACAGACGATATCGGCATAGGTTCCAACAGTCAGCAAGAGGTTATATCAAACACCATGAGTCATACCGAATCCCTTGACATCCATTTCATTTCCATCAGCAAGAGATTCCTCCATCGAAAAGACATTTTACAGATGCTCACAAGTCATATCAATTTCAACTTTTCCATCGGCAAGAAATTACCGTTCGCCAAGAGTTCTCATTGACTCTCCTGAAGTTTCACTGAAGCACCAAGTAGTTGGCAAGACTTTTGTCTCTCGCTGAGACCTCACTCCGAGCATAGCCAAGTCTTAACGAGTCAGCAAGACTTATGTCTTTCGCCAAGACTTCATGCCGAGGTCCTAAGTCACACCGAGCACTGCATTCACCAATTGGCAAGACTTATGTCTTTCACCGAGACCACATACTGAGCGCTCATGTCTTGCTGAGTCGGCAAGACATTTAACTTTTCCAAGACCTTTCATCGGGTGCCGAGAGCTACACCGATGACTTCAATTGCACCCCCGTCGGTGAGACCAACACCTGTTGCCAAGACTTCACACCGAAGTCTCCAGGTTACCCCGAGCCCACCTTTCACTAGGAGTCATGCCGAATGCATCCCACATCATCAGTGAGACAAATGCCCATCGCCAAGACTTCATAGCGAAGCCTTCAAGTCATACCGATGACTCCAATTGGTGAGACATCTCCTGGTCACCAAGACTACATGTCGATACCCTTTGAGTTACTCCTAGTGTATTCAGTCGGCCAGACATCTCCCAGTCGCCAAGTGATCTTCCTGAATGTTCAAGTCACCCCAATGACTACAATCGGTGAGACATCTCCTTGTCGCTAGGACCACAT
Organism: Sequoia sempervirens; assembly: GCA_007258455.2. NCBI lineage: Eukaryota > Viridiplantae > Streptophyta > Pinopsida > Cupressales > Cupressaceae > Sequoia > Sequoia sempervirens. Next base: position 1,196 of record VDFB02318038.1, on the reverse strand, counting down.
ACCGACACACTTGAGTTACCCCAATGGCTCCAGGAGAAAATATATCGGTGAGACAACCCTCCATCGCTAAGACTTCATATCGAAGCAAATGGGTTACACCAATGATCCAGTCGCCATAGGTAACACCGACATACACTAGGCACCCAATAGCAAACCCTTTTGTTGCCGAGACATTCCCACTCAGCAAAGGGTTGCAGTGAATGCACCAAGTCATAGCGATAGGCTCCTTCGGCAAGACAGAAGCAAAGTCATAGCGACATGAGTAAAACACAAGATTACTGAACTGTCAATCAGCCAGACAACAAGAATGTCATAGCGACCATGCTTTCTCAGAGGTTTCAGCCTGTGAGATTGAGGCACATTTTCCAACATACACAGATTACAATTTGAAAGACAACTGAACAATTTATTTCCACATATATTTCAAATATTTTATATATGAGCAATACTTGACAATATAGTTTAATATATATTAAATATTTTGTATATGGCTAATCATTGAGATTAAACTTTTTTATGTCACATTTAAAATCTACATGAATCGTATAATTTTTTCATTATGCTAAAATTAGGAGTGATAAATTATTTATTGCATCAGTTTAATGACATTGTATTTGATTTGAAGTTTCTTTGAATGCTAATGACTCTTAGTTCTTGGTTGCCATTCACATACAAATTTAATGAAAATATATATATGTGTGTGTGTGTGTGCTTCCAGGTCTAATGAATATCAAAAGTAGGACAAAGATAAACTTATGTCATACCTAGACCAATCTATATAACAGTTTGCTTCCCAATTCAATATTCAAGCTATTATAAAGACATTTACTATTTGAGAAAGGAAAGTGTGAAAAAACTATTAAAAAGACATTTACTATATAACAGTTGCCTTCACAATTGTAAATTTATGATTTCTTTGCAAAGCTTATTCACCAATTAGGAACATTTAGGGAGATCATTTTTTTAAGAGGTAAGGTCCAGGCTGTGAGTAAAAGTTGTCAAGAAGACAAGCAATAAACAAAGGGAAAAAAGTATGTTTGTAGGTATATGTATATGTATATATGCATATTTATATGTATATGTATATTTATATGTATATGTATATATATGTGCATGTGTATGTATATGTAATGTACATGTATGTGTATATCTATATATATAATGTTGATGTATAGAATTCTCTGTTTGTATTCCTT
>VDFB02318037.1:0-26555 GCA_007258455.2 Sequoia sempervirens | reverse complement strand
TGCAGATAAGCAGGGAAGCTATTCTGCTGTGGCTGATACATGGGTTGGTTCACTTGTTGTTGGGGGAAGTTTGTCATAGGAGAGATTTGGTTCATGGGATGACCAGGGTGTGGTAATATGGGTAATTGGGGAACTGGGTTCATAATTGGGGTATGATTGGTGAGGGCCTGATTTACTGCCTGAATCTGGTTAGGATGTGCAACTGGTCCCAGGGAAGGCAATGGCCCAGTCAAGTGTTGCCTTAGGTCTGTGCTGAGCTTGACAGCCTCTGTATAAGCATTAGTTAGTGTGTCTGGAGGGTTAGGTCTCCACTTCAGGAAGGTTGCTGTCAAGCTATCCAGAGCTTCATAATAGACTCCCAGGGCCGTATCATCATCCAAAACGTATGGGTCTTGCAACCTGGTGAATGCCCGGTGAAACCTATTATTGAAACTGGCTATCGGCTCATTAACCTCTCTCTTGACTTTGATGAATTGTAGATATAACTCGTTGGCACTAATGGGTATTCAAAATTTTTGTAAAAAGGCAGTCTCAAGGTCGTTCCAATTAAGAATTGAACCAGCAGGAAGATGATTATACCAGTAAAAGGCCTCTTCTCCTAGTGAATAGGGAAACAGCCTGCAAGCAACATCCTCATGAACTATCCCCCTGTCCTTGAGACAGGTTTGGAAAATCCTTAGGTGCTCTTCTGCAGTCCTGTTCGGGTCATTAGCATGGAATTTGGAACAGAAGTGCTCGGGGTTTTTGGGCATAACATTGTAGGCTTGGAAGAATAGGGGCGATGGATTGTTGGCAAGGAAAGCCATTGGTAAAAGTGGGGGTGGTGGTGGTGGTTGATTATTGACAGGCTGAGGCTGTTGGACAGGAACGGCCTCAGGAATGGGTATAGCCCCCACCTCAGGATGTGAAGATGTGGATGATACTGGTGAAGGGATAGGTGATGATGATTCTCCCCTTTCTCTAGTCCTCCTTGACCTATTGGGAAATTGAAGTTCTTCTAAATCTTCCTCTCTGGCGGTGGACCTGGTATTCCTCCTATATCTCTCTGGAGAGATAGCGTTCAAGAAACGATCCAGTGTGCTCATTCAGGCCCTCCTTCTAGCGCCAATCTGTTGATGGTGTTTTCTGCACAGCAACAACTCAGACAGAATACAAAATCCTATCTCTCTTGAAAGGTAATCTCCAATAATGAATTACTGAAAATCACCCCAAGGTCTCTCGGGTGTTAGGTCATAACAATGCGTAAAACAACTCAGATGAAATGTGAAATTGCTGGTAATCACAATCGGACCTTACTACAAGCAAGCTAAACCTTTTCCATTTACCAGATCTAACAATATGATGGTCTTGAATCCTAAATCTAACCGAATAACAAAGAAATTGCAAAAGATAGGGGTGCAGGGAAGGTAATAAAATCTAAATTATTGAACAGACAAGCAATGCAAATGACATATATTTGGAATGGACCTATCTCAAATAACCAATTCCTGTTCGACCCACAAGGAAATCTCTACAAGAACAGTGCAATCTTCTGAGGAGTATAAATTTTCAAATCATAGACTTGCATCTACAACCGAACTTAAGCACATTTGAATATATATGGTCCAGGTTGACTTCACCAGCCTACTACAATCAGATAGTTACTGGGAGTGTAGACCAAAGATAGCTACCAACATTCCAAATATGAAATCACATACACCATTTATCTAACTAAACTAATTTATTTCTAAATAATAAACCCTAGATCTTCAAGCAATGTGAAAGATAGAACAAAGAACCATGCAAGATGAGATAACACAAAGGATTCCACCAGGAAAACCACAATGTCTCCAATTGTATTAATCACCCAATGCTGCAACAATTCAACTGTTCTGAATATGACATCTGCTTTAAGAAATTCTAAGACTCTAAGTGTTGCTCTTGCTAATCTCTACCAAAAAAAATCTTCTCCACTTTTACAATCAGGCAAAAAATGCCTATTTAACCAATTAATCCCAGAACATGTCGGCCCAGCCAAACATTTTACAATAAAGATAATAACAAAACCCGCCAAAACAGGTCGGCCAGGGAAACAAACTAAGGCACACATTTAATGCCATCATCCAAGTCGGCTAAGGCACAATCCCCAAGGAAATCCGGTCCAATGCATGCCCTATGATAATAGGGAAGCACAAATCTCGAGATAAACATTAACCGCTGCTTCCCTTGTCCTTTCTTCGCGCTGGTGACCCTTGGACCCTCAAGAAAACTCCTTCCAACTCAGCAACAGGTGGTAACGGCAAAACTTTGAGCCGGCATTTAATTGACTCAATCCCCTCATTGGACCGCTCAATGGTCCCCTTCCAATCCTTTCTGCTGGTCAGGTATCTATCTATCACTGCCAAATATGTAGCCGCATCATCAAGCATATGGCCAGTGACAACCTCATCAGAATCCGGGGCATAAACCTCATGCCACCATTCCTTCAATTGATCCAAACTCAGGTACTTGGGAGCTATCTTATTCCTCCCTGTCATCACTTCAAAAAATGCAATGCAACCATCATAGATTGCAGTAAGGTCGGCATCAATGGCTTTTCTTCGTTTCTTTATCTTTTTCAGGGCTCCCTGCCTGATCTGTAATGCTTCGAACCATTCCCACGGTTCATCCAACCTGGAAGAGGGAAGAATTCCATCCCTGCCCAATTGTTCCCTGCCATGTCCCAGAATAACCTTTGTCTTCTGCAACAGAGAATCGACATCATTCATATCCTGAGAAAGGATACTTTCCATTAGCTCTTTTCTTTGGACTGCATCCTTGCCAACTGACAGGATCTCCTTAATAGCTTCATCTCCTTGTGTCCGAACACTCATCAACCAGTCCATGGCAGCTTGTGTGGAAGCCTTCATCTTCTCTATACCAGAAATTGTTTCCTTCGGCAGAAATCCGGGAGTAGAAGAGGAGGACGGATGGAGGGACTGTAGAGGTTTCATGACCTCTTCTAAGCTTTTCCTCAACCTTTCATTTTCCCTTTTCAATTCCCTCTTTGTCTGAGTCTCCTTCCTCAACCTATCCAGAATCACAGCACTTGACCCCTCGAATTCCTCAATGTCTTGTTCTAGGGAAGCTGGCCCAAGGTTAATGGTTTGGACACTGTAATCCTGGCCTATTACCTCCTCTCTTGTTTTATCTGCAGCAGGGGTGGCGATGTGTACTACACGGTTATGCACCTCATCCCTTTCCACCCGGGAAATTATCTTAGCTGCCTTCTTCTTTTTCCCCTTTCCAATCTGAGATAACATTGCATCCCAGTCGAGAGGAGTGTCTTCTACTATCACCTGTTTCTTCCTTGCTATTTCTTTTTCTAACCAGTCCGGGGCTACAGGGTCCGTCCGGATTCCTTCTGTGTCAGTTTTCCCCGGGTCTTCTGTTCTTTCTCCTCTTCTGTTACTGCCACCTCGACTTCTCCTTCTTCTGTTGCCTTGTCATCATCCTTCTCTGGGGGGTGTTCACCTTGGTCCATCTCCTCAAATCGCAACTCAGGAAGCACCGGCGATGGAGTTCCAGCGGGGATGCTCTTCTCTGGTTCTGGAGATCCGCGGCCCTTCTCACTCTCCGGAGAGTCCTCGTATTGCACCAAGGGAGAAGTGTGCCCTTCTTCTGTCTCTACCTCGAGCCCGGCAGCCTCACTGAATAATGCCCCTTCCTCAAACGGCTCTGCTTCTCCGCTGATTTCCTGCTCATCCGGATTTACCGGTTCTGTTACACCCTGCGGAGGAGAGACAGGCCTGTCCTGTTCAGTGGCTGGCGATATTGGAGAAGAAACCTTTGGCTGTGCAGCATCCTTTGGGGACGGAGTTCTGGATCTTCTGGTGTATACTTTGGTCTTCTCCCCTCCGGAACTTTCTACATCCACAACCGGAGGCTCATCTTCCGAAGTCGTTTGGCCTTTCTTTTTCGCCACCCTTGTAGTTCTGGCCTTCTTGGGCGGTGGAGGAACATCCTCCTCCTCAGCTTTCTCCACCTCCTCCTCGTCCGAGGACCTGCTGATAGTCAGGGTCTTCCACCTGCGTTTGCCGATAGGTTTCCTTTTTGCTGCAGGTTGAGTCCCCTTAGGGCTTCTGACCTTGATTTTGAAAGGAGAGGCCTTGGCTGTTTTCCCTTTGGGGTCCTCTTCCCCGGATTCCTCTGAAGTGGACATGGGGTTGAGATTCCCCATCAGGTCGAAAGTGAGGGGAACATTGGCATTTTCCAACACCCAGACCTCATGTTTGATCCAAGCAAAGGTATATTTTAGCACCGGAGCCATTAAGTCCTCCAACTCTGTCACCTCAGGCTCATTCCAGTCAATATCCGCTACTGACCTATCCTTGATGGGCTCATAGACATGGTCCTGGACCAATTTTCCATCATCCTCCAGCTGATCTGGAATCAGCTTCACATTGTACTGCCTAATTGCCTCCACTGGCAGCCGGGAATACCTTTTCCTTCGTGCATCAAGGTCATCCTTGATGTTGACCCAGTAGTCCTCCAAGTCCTCCTTGTGCCTGTATTCCCGGGTAGCCCTTTTCTGTGCCCCTCCGGTGATGTCAAAATTCATTCTCTTTGAATGGAAAGAGAATCCATAGGCTGCCAATTCCTCACCTGCAGTATGAGCTGATTGAATGGAAGGACACATCACATCCACGCCAATCCCAAGAGGGAAGTCACCTCCAAAACCAGTTTTATGTTTCTCCTTCTTGACCACCGTATCGAACTCACAAATTTGTCTCACGACCTCCAGTAGCACTATGTGGTCAGTAGGATACCTGGGCAATCTGTAGGGAGCAACGGGGCATCCATCAATCCGGAGATAAGTGAAAGTGGGGAACTGGATGAACCAGGCCCCATAATTCCTAATCAACCCCCTAGCCCCATCGGACAATCTGATGTGCTCCGCATTCTGAAGGGTCCGGGTAATGTGCATAGTGAAGGCATCGTTGGCCCTCCTATAATCTCCGTGTCCGAGGTGCAATTCCGGATAGACCTCATAGATAATGTCCTGTCCAATAGCTCCTGCCGGAGTCAGTCCCTTATAGGGATAAGAGATGGCCAGTATATATATAACAAAGGAGGACATGGTGAACTTCTTTCCTTCCAAAACATTCCTCAGTTGCCTATCTATTTCCGCACTGATAAGTCCTGCCCAGTGGTAATTCGTTCCTTGGCCTATCTTGGTGATCACATGGACCATCCAACTTTCCAATACCCCGGCAGTTTTAAGTCCGGCCACCCTGCTCAACAGTGTGATGGCATCATAAATATCCGGCCTGAACTTCACCCTGTGCAACTGTTTGGGCAATTTAGAGTGGTGAGACTTGGGCTTCTCAAGCCATGAGTTGATAAGCTGTTGAGCCTTAACTGGCTCGTTCTCATAATACGTGCGAGCAGTGTCAATGTTTAGGGCGCAGACCGAGGGGAGATCCGGCATGCTGAAAGCTCGGGCAATGGAGGCTGGACTGAAATTTGCCAACACCCGCCCCTCAGTACTAACTACCATCTGTGTGTCAAAGGCGTACTGCCTAGCACACTCCAAAATCAGCTCGTAACACTGGACTGCTGGAGGGAACCCTGCCACGTGCACCAACCCTGAGTTCATCATCCCTTGCCTCAATGCCGATTGGTCCTTCTCAGCTGTTCTCTGTTTGAATTCTTCATAACGCCAGGCACCAACGTTGGTATCAGACACATCTGCCCACACGGAAGATATCTTACTCTCTGGGACCTGACTCCTCATGTCTAATCTCAATTTTTCTGTCTCGGAAACTGCAGATGCCCCCGCACCACCTTTGGACTTCCCAGCAGCAGCTTTGCTTGATTCAGCCTGCACATCCAAGAACTATTATTAGAATCTAATTATTAAGCTCATATTCATCCAAAAGGTTAGCATACATCATACAAATCTATTAAAACCAAATGCCAATTGCCAATTTTCCGAGATCCGGAGAAATCAAATAATCCGGGAAAATCATATAATCCGGGAAAATACATTCGGGGCGGAATTCCGGAGAAATCCGACCCAGACGGACTCCTGCCACCAAAGCACTATTAGCCATGTAAATCATTAATATGCTCGAAATCAAAGGAAAATCATCAATTTTACTCTTTGGCAATCAAGAAATAGGCATCAACAATCACTCCACCAATTCCCTCATCGAAATATACAAAAGAATGCAATCAGACAGGAAATCCGGAAAAATCCGAATGGGACGGACTTTCGCGGACAGCATCAAATGCACCGGAAATTAACTCTGTCCGCGGAATAAAAGGAAACCGGGAAAATCCGGGAGACCAGAAATTCCGCGACAGCCTCGGAAACCCGAAAAATGGCAAAACGTGCACCAACACAGGAGCGACCACAAGATCTTCAATATCAAAGCTCGAATGAACCCAAAACCGACGACAATTACCAGACTCGAATATGCAAAGAGTGTCCAACACTCAGAAGCACTCAAAGGAAGGATCCCATACTTAAAATGACGATGCCCTAAATCGAACAATCACATATCCGCCATTAGAACCAGAGCAAGCTTTTAGGGTTAAAATATCAGTTCGGGATTTACCTAAAAAGCCCTCTAATCCTCACAGGACGGGGAGCCAACATAAAACGAGGCGAAAGTCATTCAAACACAAGATCAAATCATCGCACTAGCCGAGACACCCAGAAAACCCTAAATTCGCATGGCAACACATCCCACACCCAAAACAATTAAGCAACACGACCCAGACTTCCGCCTAAAGTGTATATATGCAATCAAGCGGATAAACGGAACTCATAGGGCACGAGAGATGGGCCTTCAAATAAAAAAAAACGGATCAAACCGACTGAATAAATACGACACCCAAAGTCAAAATATGAGCCGACCCCAAAATTTAACAACGCCCAGTACAAGAAAATCTCAAATCACCATGCAAACAAACGGAAGGGCGACGAGTACATACCATGGATCAAGACGAGCAGAAACCGAGCTTGGAAAATCAATCCAGGTGACAACACGTCCAGGCAACGGGATACTGGCAGCAACACTCAAGCAATCCACGCGCAAACAATCCAAGACCAAACCCCTAAGCTCAAACGAAAGTTCCGAATCGCCAGAGCAGAAAACAAGGAAGCAGTCGAAGTTAGAATGAATCAGAAAATGCCCCAAATTCGCCCTTATACCCGTCTGAACCAAGATACCTCAGCCATTAATGCGCGAAAAGACGTTTCTGACAAGTCCGGAAACCCGTGCCCCAAGTGGAATTTCGGAAAATCCCAGAATGCGCGGAAACACAGACTTCGCGGAAATGCAAAAACCGGGGAAATAATGAGGACCGGGATTTTGACAGAATCCGGGAAAATCCGATAGGAACGGAAAATCCCGAAGTTAGGAAAAAACCCGGAATCGGAGAATCTGGCCAGAAACAGACAAGGAACCAGGGACGGAAGAATCCGTCGGAGACGGAAAATCCCGGATCCAGGTGAAAACCCGGATTTGGCCAAAAACTCAATTTCGATCAATTGCAATCTTAGGGCAAGGGCAAAGCCAGCAAGACCAACATGTCAAGACCCTAAAATGATAAATCCAATAAAATCAAAGGTCAAAGACACCAAAAAGAGAGGGTCCCCACTCCCAGTGGGGCGTGTGTGCAAAAACTGCACAACAGTAATCAGTATGACTTGCTTCTATCGGTATGGTGTCTTAGCAACTGGGAGATGTCTGGTCAACAAGATAGTCTTTTAGTGTGACTTGGTGTGTTCGGTGTAACCCTCTGCCGAGCGGGTTGGTCTCAATAATGGTTACACACTAGGAGTCTTTAGAGTGACATAAGGGTTGGCGATGGGCATTTGTCTCACCAATGCTATGGGATGGTCGGTATGACTCATGGCGAAAGGTGACTTCGGAGTAACACTTTTGTTTCGGTATGATGTCCCAACGACCGATGAAGGTCTCACCGACAAAGGATATACTTGGTGCTTTCGCAGTGACAAAAGACTTCGGTGTGAAGTCTTGGAAACTTGGAGAGTCTCGCCGATAGTCTTCGGTATGACATGTTCGCTTGGTGTAAGGTCTTGGTGAAAGACAAAAGTCTTGCCGACTCGGTATGACATGTTTGCTCAATGTGAGGTCTTGGCGAAAGAAGAATGTCTTGCCGAATCTCGGGTGCTTGGGTGAAACTTGAGGAGACTCGGTATAACCTCTTGGGGACAGTTGGATTTTTTAGCAATAGCGTTGGCGGATGAGTTCAACTGGAGGTTGGTTAGAGGTCTCATTGATCATGCTGATGAGGAGACTCTTGCCGATAGATGAATGCCGATACAATGGGTTTCGATATGACTTGAAGGCTCGATGTGATCTCCTGGTGATAGCGATAGTCTCACTGATGTGCATGCTGAGGTCAATGTAACTTGTAAGCTCGGTGGAACCTCTTGCCGATGGAGACGACTCTTGGAGACAATGTGTAAACGGGTCTTGTGGCATCAGGGAGACACTTCTTGTGTCTCACCGACATGCAACACAAGTTGATTGTTGTTGATTGAGTGAAGACTTTTCGACGTGGTGCGATGTGGACCAATCTGAGAAAGTAGGTTGTGAACCATTTGCTGTGAAACTATTGCGATCGTTTCTGTGTGGAAAGGGAAAACTCTACACGAGGAAGTGGAAACATCTTCGTTATGATGATGATGCTGAGCTGGAGATTGCTTTCTGATTGTGAGAACGAATGCATATATGTATGCATTGGATGTTCTAGAAGTGAGAAGGGGTTGATAAGCCAAGAAAGTTGAAGAGCCGACGAGATGTGAAGGCCGAGAGGCTGGCCAAATGGCTGAGGGCCTTGAGGCCTAAACAGAGGAGAAGAGAGATCTCCTGATCATGAAGCATGTTTTGATTTCTCTTATGTTGATCTACATTATATAATTGTAACAATGCGAAGATCATTTAGTTTGAGAGGTTGATCAGAAACTATATAGGGAGATCTATTGCTACCAGATTGTATCCAGAATGAACAAGATGTAATTTCTGAAAAGGCTAAGAGCCTAAAACTGTATTGTAACTTTCTGTTGCTGAATAATACAATGGCTCAAACTTTGGAGAGTGGGGTTTTTTACCTGAAAGGGTTTTCCCCACGTAAAATCTTTGTGTTTTGTTTTCTGTAGTATCTTTCATCTGTGTTGTTGCTTGTTGTTGAATTCACATGTGTTTTTATCAGAAGGATTAATGTGGGAAATAACTGTGTCTGTTTCCACTTTAGGACATAGTAGTATGTGTCTTTGAGGTAACCTAATCAAAATGAAAGTTACCGAAGGCAGTACTGTTTGGAGTTTCTATAAGATGCCCTCCAATTTTTCCTAACAAGTGGTATCAGAGCCATCTTCTGGTTGTTGGTTCTGGGTATTTCTCCTGTGAAGATTTCTTAGCTTGATAGGATGAAAGAATCTAGAGGAATGGACTATTGTATTGATCCTTTGATGAGTGGAAGCCTTGTGGTATTCTGAGACAACATGCAGCTTGAAGGATGGTCAAGATGGAAAAGGGAGTTGATCATGTTGTGATCTGTGTCTCCTGGCTGGTAGCGGTATAACCTTGGAGTATGAGGTGGATTTTCTTACTCTGTGGCTGTGTAGCAGTAAATCTTTCATATTAGGGTGTCTGTGTGAAAGGCTTTTGGGTGATATGGAGAAGCCTAGGTTGTTTCTCAGCCATGGAAGAGAGTGCTTATGCTAGGTGGTGGTTCCTGGTGTTGGAAGGCACTATTTCCTGTTAACCTTGAATACATAGAGGCTATGGAGTTAATCATTAGATGATTTGCAAGCTTCTGAAATAGCCTTTCTCTCTTTCTCAGATGCATGTACATGTTCGTGGTTTAGACTTGGCCTAAAAGGGGCCTAGATTTCCTGAACTGCTATTTCCTTTTTTTTGAAGGATGTTTTGTACTTGCATGGCTCTGTGATTTTGCAGGTTTTACAGGGTTAAGCAAAACTTGTGGTTTTGTGGAGTTGTTGTTGAGCTATTTTCTAGACCCTGGCTTTTGGGGTGGTGCTGGATGAGATATTAAAGTTCTGCATGCATGCTTGGTGCATGGTTTGAGGAGGCGTGTTTTCTTCTCTGCATGGGAGTGTTGGTATGTGATTTGTCACTCAACATTCCTATGGTGGTGCTTGTGGGTTCCTTGATTATGATGCTCGTTGTGGACATGATTGGAAAATCAGATTTGGCATGATATGGTGTTTGAGTCATGTTGTCTACATGGTTATTCTCTTTGAGATCTCAGTTTTGCATTTCCAATGCGATGATGGGTTTGCATGTTTCTGTTGAATGGATCTACGGGTTGTGCAATGTTGTAGACTTTCTTTACCTACATGGTTGCTGTGAGACAACTCAGAAGTGGATTGTCTATATCCACGAGGTTGATTCATTGTTGGTGCAAAATTGTTAGCTGGCCTTGTCTGTGGTCACTTGTGCATTGGTGTGGTGCTTTGAGATGAGAGGATGGATACTATTGAGTACCTAAATAGTTAGTTATGGGAACCTGTAGTAGGTGGTCCTAATGCTTGGAGAGCTCGGGTGTCACATTTCAGTGGGAACTTTAGTAGTGACTGTGGATTCATCACATGGTGGTGAATGGTCTTCTTTAGTGTTGCAGATGTTTCTAGGGAGAACTTTTAGATCCTGTTGCTATAGAAGGGTTCTTTCACATTTGCATGGACATCATTTGAAGATGTGAAACATCTTGGAACCTTGGAATACGCTTGGAGTCTTTGGCCGAGGTGTTGGTGGTGCTTGATAGGTGATGTTTGTTTTTGAGTCTATTTACTGTATGTCATGGTATACTCTTGTTTGCGCACTGGAGTTTTGGCATTGTGCATTGTACTTGAGACAATGGTGAGGTCACTTGAAGCATGGAATCTCCTATGGGGATGTGTAGATCATGGTGTCATGATAAGTTTCTGATTCAGATGATTGAAGCTTTGACAGTGGTCTGGTAATTCTTTGTGTATTGGGTGCTTTGATTATTTTCTTGGTACTTTGTTATAGTGTAGTAATGCAGTTGAAGTTTAGCATGAGATGATCGGTTGCTAGTACTCATGGATACATGAAGAATAAGGTGAGGCTATTTTTCTCTTATGAGAGAAGTGCTGTTGATTGGTAGAATTTTATTAGCAGAAAGTCCGAGAAGCCTACACCTTGGTTGAACATGAGTTCAATAAGAGACCTATGAGGAGATTGCTCTTGGATTAGTCATGATGACTTGTTTATATTGAAGGAATATTCTCATTCCCACTCTTGGTCTACTCGACAGTTTATCTAAAAGGTATTTGGCCCATTATATTTTTTAGATGTGTTTTATGTTCACTTTCATGATATGGATCTTGAATTATTGTTTAATGATTCTGGAGGAGTCATAGTGGAATTTGTATAGTTTCTTTTATCTCCTTGTTACTAATGAGAATTGGTAGGAGATGATGTATGGGCTGATTTCTTGAAATGGGAAATGAACTAGTTTGATCTTCTTTGAGAGGCTTACATCCATGTTTGTTAAAGATGGTTTGATCTTGGTGATTGAACGGATGGATGTTGTTAAGGCTTTTCTTTTAGGATGTGAAGAAGATCATTCTTGACACAGCTAGCTGTTAGAAGTGTATGTAGGAGGATGGTCTACAAGAAGATGATGTGCAGAGTTTCTCTCAGTGGTCGTGATGGTTTGTGGTGAGAGAAATGTCTCTTGTAGCGGTTTTTTGTAGGGTGTGCATATCATTGTGGATATTTCCTTGGTACTACATGGTTACATTTTCTATGTGTTGTTATTGGTAGACTTGCGACGCCTTTTGATATTTCAGATCTAGATTACTCAGGAAGTGGGAGTTCCTGTATGTGTCTTGTCTTCTTTGACTGGTTGGCACTTGGAGCTTGTATTTGCTATTAATGAGTTGGTTTTTGTTTGGCATAAGTTTACTAATGTTGATACCTGTGAGGTATGTGAGATTGGATGGCAAGCACGAGTTGTGGGTGCTATTTCCAGTCGCGTGGGTTTATCAGTTGGATGGAAGCTATCAGTCTGATTGTTGTTCTAGCTGATGTTCTATATCTTGTTTCTGGATAATGACTTCACTGTTGTGTTCTGATTGAAGCTTTGAAGTTGAAATTGCTTCTGTATAGCAATTGAGCACAGTGAAGTGGTAGCAGTATGTTGTTGGTGATATCACTGGGATCTTTTGCTTGTGTTCATTGGAATGGTCCTTATACACCTTGGCTTTGTATTCTTCTTCCACAGGTGGCATGTTGGAAGATGACAGGATTGTTTTCGGAAGGTGAACATCTTGGATGTTGGAGTAGAATTCTTGATGGAGCATGAGAGCATGTTTGAGATCTATGTGGTTTCCTGGAAGGCTATGATCGATTTTCTTTGTTGGTCATTGAGTTGCAGTTGGATGCCTAGTGTTTGTTGTAGATTGTCGGGTCAACTATTATCTGTGGAATCATGTTGATCGGGTGTCTTCAGTGTTGCAGGGGTCTAATTGGTGGAGCTAGTGTGATCTTAGTTTCTGGTTGCTTTGGAGGTGCCTGTGTGATCTTCGTCAAGTGGGATATTGTTGGAAAATGTGCCTCAATCTCATAGGCTGAAACCTCTTGTGAGAAATTTCACTGAGACTGGTGAGATGTCTGGCCGATCTGCTAGTTGATCCTGAACTGTCACTGTGACCTCCTGAATGTCTTGGCAATCGACATCTAAAACCTTCAGCATAACCTAGACTATCAGAATGATGTCTTGGCGATGATAGGAAGTCTTGCTGATATCGGCGTGACCTTTGGTCTATCTGGCCAATGTGGTAATCGGTATGAATTGCTCCTATTAGTATGGTGTCTTAGCGACTAGGAGATGTATGGCGACAGGATAGTCTTTTGGCGTGACTTGGTGTGTTCGGTGTAACCCTCTACCGAGCAGGTTGGTCTCACTGACGGTTATACACTAGGAGTCTTTAGAGTGACATAAGGGTTCGCTATGAACTCTTGGCGATGCGCGTTTGTCTCATCGATGCTATGGGATGGTCGGTATGACTCATGGTGAAAGGTGACTTTGGAGTAACACTTTTGTTTCAGTATGATGTCCTAGTGATCAATGAAGGTATCGATGACAAAGGATATACTTGGTGCTTTCATGGTGACAAAAGACTTTGGTGTGAAGTCTTGGTGACTTGGAGAGTCTCACTGATAGTCCTCGGTATGACATGTTCGCTCAATGTAAGGTCTTGGTGAAAGACAAAAGTCTTGCCGACTCAGTATGACATGTTTGCTTGATGTGAGGTCTTGGAAAAAGATGAATGTCTTGCCGACTGTCGGGTGCTTCGGTAAAACTTGAGGAGACTTAGTATAACCTCTTGGTGACAGTTGGATGTCTTAGTGATAGCGTTGGAGGATGAGTTCAACTGGAGGTCGGTGAGAGGTCTCACCGATCATGTCGATGAGGAGACTCTTGTTGATAGATGAATGCCGATACAATGGGTTTCGGTATGACTTGAAGGCTCGATGTGATCTCCTGGCGATAGCAATAGTCTCATCGATGTGCATGCTGAGGTTGATGCAACTTGTAAGCTCGGTGGAACCTCTTACCGATGGAGATGACTCTTGGCGACAATGTGTAATCTTTTTGGTCAATGTGGTAATCTTTCTGTCAGTTGACCGTCCTCTGGAAGCAGCATCAATCTTTCTGTCCAGATCCGAACACCATCGTTCCCGAGCTGATCCATCAGCTCATTCACAGAGCAGATCCACACCAGTTGCATTTCATTGATCCTCTTCACAGAGGTAGTCAATCAATCAAACTGCCCAGGGTTTGCCTTTAATTCTCTTTGATTGGTTGAACACATTCCACGTAAGATTCCCGGGTGGTCAAAGGTCGTTCACACAGAATCGCATGTCGGTGAGACATTGGCCATGTCTCCTCGATGCGATTATACTTCATAGCAGCATCGGCATAACCTTGAACTATCAGCAAGACTTCATAAAGAGTGGCCAAAGTCATATCAATATCCATAGTGGTCGTCAAGACAATCACTATCGGCCAGACATTATGCCGATCTCAAGATCCTTCGGCGAGCTCATTTCATCTCGGGGAGACTCCATCCTATCGGCCAGACATCATGGTGAAGACCAACCAATCAGCTAGGAGTCTTGGTGATATCTATAATCTTGTGAGTGTTGGAAAATATGCCTCAATCTCACAGGCTGAAACCTCTTGTGAGCAATTTCACTGAGACTGGTGAGATGTCTGGCCGATTTTCTAGTTGATCCTAAATTGTCACTGTGACCTCCTGAATGTCTTGGTGATCGGCATCTGAAACCTTTGGTGTAACCTGGACTGTCAGAATGATGTCTCAACAATGATAGGAAGTCTATCCGATATCGGCGTGACCTTTGGTCTTTCTGGCCGATGTGGTAATCAGTATGACTTGCTCCTATCGGTATGGTGTCTTAGCGACTAGGAGATGTCTGGCCGATAGGATAGTCTTTCGGTGTGACTTGGTGTGTTCAGTGTAACCCTCTGCTGAGCAGGTTGGTCTCACCGACGGTTATACACTAGGAGTCTTTGGAGTGACATAAGGGTTCACTATGAACTCTTGGCGATGGGCGTTTGTCTCATCGATGCTATGGGATGGTTGGTATGACTCATGGTGAAAGGTGACTTCATAGTAACACTTTTGTTTCAGTATGATGTCCCAGCGAGTGATGAAGGTCTCACCAACAAAGGATATACTTGGTGCTTTCGCGGTGACAAAAGACTTCAGTGTGAAGTCTTGGAAACTTGGAGAGTCTCACCGATAGTCCTTGGTATGACATGTTCGCTCGGTGTAAGGTTTTTGTGAAAGATAAAAGTCTTGCTGACTCGGTATGACATGTTTGCTCGATGTGAGGTCTTGGCGAAAGACGAATGTCTTGCCGACTGTTAGGTGCTTGGGTGAAACTTGAGGAGACTTGGTATAACCTCTTGGAAAAAATTGGATGTCTTAGCGATAGCGTTGGCGAATGAGTTCAACTACAGGTCGATGAGAGGTCTCACCGATCATGCCAATGAGGAGACTCTTGCCGATAGATGAATGCCGATATAATGGGTTTCAGTATGACTTGAAGGCTCAATGTGATCTCCTGGTGATAGCGATAGTCTCACTGATGTGCATGCTGAGATCGATGCAACTTGTAAGCTCGGTGGAACCTCTTGCTGATGGAGACAACTCTTGGTGACAATGTGTAAACGAGTCTTGTGGCATCGAGGAGACACTTCTTGTGTCTCACCGACATGCGACACAAGTTGATCACTGTTGACTGAGTGAAGACTGTCCGACGTGGTGCGATGTGGACCAATCCGAGAAAGCAGGTTGTGAACCATTTGCTGTGAAACCATTGCGACCATTTCTGTTGGAAAGGGAAAAATCTACATGAGGAAGTGGAAACATATTCGTTATGATGATGATGCTGAGTTGGAGATTGCTTTCTGACTGTTGAGAACGAATGCATATATGTATGCATTGGACATTCTGGAAGTGAGAAGGGGCTGATAAGCTAAGAAAGCTGAAGAGCCGATGAGATGTGAAGGCCAAGAGGCTGGCTGGATGGCCGAGGGCCTTGAGGTTTAAACAGAGGAGAAGAGAGATATCCTGATCATGAAGAATTTTTTGATTTCTCTTATGTTGATTTGCATTGTATAATTGTAACAGTGCGAAGATTGTTTAGTTTGAGAGGTTGATAAGAAACTGTACAGGGAAATTTGTTGCTACCAGATTGTATCCAGAATGAACAAGATGTAATCTCTGAAAAGGCTAAGAGCCTGAAACTATATTATAACTTTCTGTTGTTGAATAATACAATGGCTCAAACTTTGGAGAGTGGGGTTTTTTACCCGAAAGGGTTTTCCCCATGAAAAATATTTGTGTTCTGTTTTCTATAGTATCTTTCTTCTGTGTTGTTGCTTGCTATTGAATTCACATGTGTTTTTCTCAGAAGGATTAATGTGGGAAATAACTGTGTCTGTTTTCGCTTTAGGAAATAGTGGTACATGTCTTTGAGACAACCTAATCAAAATGAAATTACCGAAGGCACTACTGTTTGGAGTTTCTATAAGATTCCCTCCAATTTTTCCTGACAGCGAGCCACTGTCGTCTAGACCGCCATCTGTTGGTGAGACATTACATTGAGTGCAAAAATTTCTCCGAGCTCATACTTCATTTCGGAAAGACCCTACTTGGTCAGCGAGACCTTTGGCCGAGCTCACAACACTACACCGATGGGAGAATCCGTCAGCGTGACTAACAACCATCAGCAAGACATCTCCTCGATGGAACCTCCTTTCGTCGAGACCTCAGCCAGGACCACCATTCCATGTCGCCAAAACTTCCCATCGAAGCCACCTTGTTTCGGCGAGAGCTCACTTCATTTCGGGGAGACTTTTCTTGGTCGACAAGACCTTTCACGGAGCTCACAACTTTCACCAAGACTCCCCTATGTCGGTAGGACATCTCCCCGAAATGACAACCTTACACCGAAGGCACCATCCTTTCTGTGAGACATCACTCAGTCGCCGAGACTTCATGTCGAACTTAAATATTTCCCCGATGCCGTTTCATTTTGGCAAGAGTCCACCTTGTTATTGAGACCTTACCCTGAAGCCGTGCCCTTTCGCCGATACTAGCAACCATCAGTGAGACCTTATGTTGAAGGCATAACCTTCGGTGGGACCTTCATCGGTCGGTAGGACCTCTCTTTGAGCGTAAATCTTTTGGCGATGCTAACCTTGTGTGCAGTGGTCAGTGAGACTTCAACATGTAGGGGAGACATATAAAAACCCACGGTGATTAAAATATCTGGCCGACTGGTATATTCTAAATGAGTAGAACTCACTGCTAGTCAGCAAGACTTCTGGAAGGTCTCACTGACTTTCTCCTTAGAGGAATTTTATGCCAAACTTGATTGAGGTATGATTCCCAACTGAGTTCCTTGAGAAATATCATTAGGTGCATGATTTAATCCTACAAAAAAAATGCCTCCATTAGTTCTCAAAAGCATATAAAATATATTATTTATGATTTCATTCAATTTTTACAAAAAGAAACCCAACTTTCACTGAAGCAGAACCAAAATTTGACAGAACAAAAGACAAACTCAGGAGGGAAACAAAAGAACTCCTAAAACCAAACCAGACAACCAAAGGCAAAGAAAACAAAAGAAAAGGGGGACCCTTTTTGTTCCAAAATAAAATGGGGTGGTTATGCAAGGCATAACAAATGGCGACTCGACGGGGAAAATGGTTTAACCATTTTCAAGAAATTGAAAGATTCAGCTACGCATAACTCATGGTTTATGAACATCACAACTCCAGTTGGGTCAGTTTTAACAAGTAAGGTTGAGATAGAATTTCAAATGTAAGCCAACACTGGCTACTGCTGAATCTAAGTGTGTGCTTAATGGTGCCTCATCCTTTTATAAAGTTTTCCTCATCTTTTGAACAAAAATGTGCAAGATTTGAACTACATGAGTTGACTCCCTTTAACTGTTGTGCAATGATATTGTGGGCATTGCTCCGCTACCAATCAAGCATCCATAGCCTCGATGGAGATACCTCTAGTTTTCTCGCAGCATTGCTCTACTGTCGGTCAAGCGTCTATAGCCCCAGTAGAGATACTGGAATCACCCATTCATATTGGATCTTCTTTTCTTTTTGATAATTATTTTTCTCTTTTCTTTTCTCTTGGAGTTTCAGATATGCCATTCAATTTTTTCTCAATATGTCAGATGTTTAACATCTGTTCTGGGTTGAAAACTACCATGGACCTCATAACAACACTTGGGAGATCAAATTTTTCACTCAAATCTTACAACACTATCATCCTAGGACAAATATACCATTATAAAAAGGAGACGACCTTGATGATTTGTGACATATTCAAAGGTAGTTAATGAAGATTGCTTACTTTTCACCTTGTTTTCAAGACTTTCCACAACTCTTATTGACAATGGGCATAAAGCAACGAATTTAGGACAAAATCACCTAATCAGAAAACCTAAAAATATCTAAACCACTTCTCTCCTAATAACCAAAGTATACTTCAGATAACAACCCACTATTTAAAGATGGAAAGAACAGATAAACCCCAAAGAGAAAAACAAGACATACACCAAATAGCAAAGGAAACAAAAAGACAGAAAGAAAGAACAACCAAACAAACAACAAAACTATTTACAAAAAAAAAAACAAACAAACTTTTCATAGATAGAACAAAAAATTATTTACATGAAGAACAACAAACTATTCACATAGAGAAAAAAATTATTTACATACAGAGATTATTTACAGGTAGAAACGCATAAACTACTTACATAAAGAAAAACCAATTATTTACATAAATGAAAAGCCCAACAAGGATACCAAACTTCATGACTCAAAATATTGTTTAAGAAACTGTCCATTGACACGCAATGGAACAGGTTCTCCTGTTAAGCTACTCAGCCAGAAGGCCTTTTCTCCTAGGATATTAGCAATTTGATAGGGGCCTAACCAGAGCTTATCAAATTTTTGGAGACTGCCCTTCTTTTCACTAGCCTTATCCCATAGCAGCACAAGGTCTAATATTCTAAAAGCCTTGATTTTGGCTCTTTTGTCAAACCAATGTTTGACAACAGCCTGGTGTCTAAAGAATTGCTGAAAGGCGACATCTCTTTGCTCTTCTAATTTCAACAAGGCAACTAATCTCACTTCTATCCTATCATCACTAGAGTAGAATTTTTGCATGAACTCAAGGATAGGTATTTGTAAGTGAATAGGGAACACAGACTCTTGTCCATACACTAGCTTGAATGGTGAGGTATTTAAAGCAGCCTTGATCCTAGTTCTATTTTCTCATAATGCGAATCTTAGCTGGGTATGCTAATCCCTAGGATTGTTCTCTAATAGTTTTTTAATTACCCCCAAGAGATTCTTATTAGTTGATTCTGCAACTCCATTTCCTTGTGGGTAATAGTTTGAAGAATACTTTCAAATAATTTTGTGATCATAAGCCCATGAAATGAACTCAGTAGAAGAAAAGGAAGAGCCATTGTCACATACCAATGCAAAGGGTACTCTAAACCTAGTGGTGATGCATTCGGTGAGGAACTTGATCACTACCTCTGTTGTGCTATTTTTGCAGGGTATAGCCTCTGTCCATCTTGTGCAGTAATCAGTGGCAGTCAAAATAAATTTGTGTCCTGTAGAAGAATTTGGGGTAATTACCCCAATAAAATCCAATGCCCATTGGGAAAATGGTCTTACCGCGTAAACATGCTGTAATGGCATGGATGGGTGGCATTCTTTTGATGCATAAATTTGGCATATGTGACATGTTCTTACATGTTTATGGGCATCCTTGAACACACACGATCAATAATAACCAGATATGAGGATTTGATGTGCTAATGAGTCTGTAGAACCATGACCTGTGCCATGTTTCCCATGAAATTCAACAATCACATGTTTAGCCTCTTGCTGATCAAGGCTTCATAGGTACATTCCCTCAAAATTATTCCTGTATAGCAATCCTCCTTTGAGCATATAATGATAGCTTTTCATTCTCAACACTCTCCTCTGAGTTGTGTTCATTCCCTCTGGGCATCAATTGTTGAGCATGAAATAGATGATATCGACATACCAAGGGTCATTGGAAAAGGAATGTGTTGTGTATTGCTGGAAAATAATGTTCTCACCAGCATCAGCTATGGATTTAGATAGGCCCAGACCTCAAACAAGTTTCATAGGGCATATCTCCAGATCAAACTCTTGCAAAATGGCCATCCATTTCCCCCTTCATTCTCCAAACTCGCTCTACATAAGTAGAGACTTCACAGTTGCATCATGAACTACAACAATAATTTGACTTCAGAGGATGTAATGTTTGAACTTCTTGATAGCTCTGACCAGCGCAAAAGCTTGTTTTTCAAGAGGTGGGTAATTAACTTCAGCATTCTTAAATGGAGAACTCATGAAAGCAATTGGCCTCTCCTCTGCCTCTTCTCTTCGTTGAGTTAGGACGACTACATAAGAATGTTCAGAAGCAAAAGAATAAATATAAAATGGCTTCAAGTAGTCAGGGCTGGTGAGGACGGGTGCTTCCGAAATGGATTTTTTGACTTGGGAAAACGCGGCCTTTGCCTCATTACTCCATTCTATTTTGGCATCTTTCTTCATCATTTCATTCAGTGGCTTAAAAATTTCTGCAAAACCCGTGATAAACTTTATCACAAAGTTGATCTTTCCAAAGAAATATCTTATCTCCTTCTTGCTTCCTGGCCTGGTTATCTTTAGAATGGAATCAACTTGGTTTGGATCAATCGATATTCCTCTTTATGATATTATGTGTCCCAAAATCTTCCCTTCAGAAACCCTGAACACACACTTTTTAGGATTCAAGGAGACACCATACTGGATACATCTTCCAAGAGCTTTAGCTAAGTTTGCAGTGTGGTTCAGTCTATCTTTAGAGAACACTGTTAGGTCATCCATGTAGATGATGATGCATTTTCCAATCATATCTTTGAATGCTACGTCCATGGCACGCTGAAAGGTCGCTTCAACGTTTATCAAACCAAATGACATCCTTCTGTAAGTGAATGTTCCCCACTTAGTAGTGAAGGCTGTCTTCATTCTATCTTCACAATTAACCATCACCTAATTGTATCCATAATAACCGTCTAGGAATGATATCATCTGAGATCCGTTAATAGTTTGCAAGACTTCGTCCAATGAAGGGAGTGGGTAGTTGTCCTTTTCTAAAGCTCTGTTCAGATTCCTGAAGTCTACACACAACATGATCTCTCCATTTTTCTTATGGACTGGAACTAAGTTAGCCACCCATGTTGAATGTCGTACAAGGGAAGATTATTCTTGTAGAAAGCAATTTTTGAACTTCTTTAAGGATCAGTGGTTCAATCAGGGTGTTGACAGGGTGCTGTTTCTGTCGAAATGGTTTAGCTTCAGGCTTCAAAGGAATAGTATGAGTCATTACAAAAGCATCAAATGTTTTTAGATCTTCATATCCCCAGGCTATCGCAACA
The DNA here is from genome assembly GCA_007258455.2 of Sequoia sempervirens. Lineage (NCBI taxonomy): Eukaryota > Viridiplantae > Streptophyta > Pinopsida > Cupressales > Cupressaceae > Sequoia > Sequoia sempervirens. The sequence goes on along the minus strand of VDFB02318037.1, from coordinate 5,478 downwards.
ATATATTTCTTCAGTGCCCTCAGTATATCTTTTCTGATTGCTTCAAGGCAGGATTTCCCTATGTAGACATTTCTTTCTGGGCCAGAATCAGCTAGGTTAACAACTTCATATTCACCTCCTTTATCTTTGACTGATACTTTTTCCCGAGCCCTTGGGTCTAAATAAAAAATTCTTTCTAAGGCCACCATTCCCTTGGGAAAGCTATTACCTTTTAAATTGAGGACCCCCTCTGTATCACAATCTTCAGGGTTCCAATCTCCTTGATCCCTATTGGACTCATCGATGATCTATCCTTCAAAAATGTCTAAGCTTGCTAGAAAAGTAAGGATATGTCGATCATCCTAAAAAACCTGAAAGTTCCTGACATTATTAGGAACAACCGGGGTGGATATCAATTCTATTGAGAATCTCTTAAGCTTGGAGCCTTGCATGGGTTCCAGGGTACTTGTAGCAATAACTAATGAATCAACTATTTGATTTTCCTCTCTAGGGATTAAGCTAATCCCAAAGGCATCAAAGTCTTCAATCAGGTTCCATACCCGATTTCTATAAGCTGCTAGATTTCTATTGTGACATGTGTATTGGCTGCGCACTTGCTTGATAACTACTTCCGAATCCCATTTAACCATTAATGTAGTAAATTTCTTCTTGTGTGTGAACATCATCCCCCGAGCTAGAGCTTCATATTCTGCCATGTTGTTAGTGCATCTAAATTACAACCTGTAAGAAGCAAAGAAAGTTTTTCCTTTCCGGCTGGTTAATTCAATCCCAACACCACAACCTATTTTGGATTTGGATCCATCAAACGTGAGGGTCCACAGCTGATCATGAGCTGGGGCTGATCCTTTGGAGGTTATTATGGGCGTTTGGATAGGATGAGCCATAAGTGGGGGCACTTGATCCTTTGCATCGAATATTGGTAAGAGGTGTTCAATAGGTTCCTCAAGTGCAATTTCCAATTCATGCTCAAATATATTATGTAATCTGAGGGTATCCTTTTGACAATCACTTGTATCTTTGATTAATCCCTTGGGTTTTGGTATACTTGTGAGTGCAGGGATATCAAACAGACCTTGGGGTTGTTCCTCATAAATATGCTAGTTTGGAAGTGTAACTGGGGTAAGTTCGATTTGAGAAGGAACTTCCATTGAAGGTATCTTATCCCTGGTTAACATTATTGCTTCTTTGGCTTCAAATGAGGAGTGATCTACAATGGTCTCAAGGTGACTTAGGCTAGTTTCCTCAACTTGGGAAACATGATTTAAAATGTTGATGCAGGGTTGGCAGATCAATTCAGAATGATTTTGGTAGTGTATCCAACACCAATTAGGGAGTAAAAGACTCTGTAGATTGATATCTTTCCCCAAGACCAGCTGATCATGTTGCAACTTCTTGATCAATGCCTATTGATTTTCATCAACCATGGGATCAGGGGACTTTTGTATTGATATGTCTTTAGAATCAAGAACCGAAAAGGTTAAAATTTCCTCTCTTTTATAAACCCCTATCTCGGTTTCGAAATAGGCTACTTCATTGGGACAATCATACTCAGTGATGATATGCTTGAGGTGAGGTTCACTTTCAATCCTAATCTATGTGGGAATTCCCCTCCATGGTAGCCACATATGTGAAAAGTCGAGGGAGAGATATCCCCCTATACTTTTCATCAAATCTCTACTCAACAACATCCCATAGGTCTCAGGAATGTCTGCTACTTGAATATCTATGTTGGTTAGGATCCTAGGGTCAGACCCTACTTGCACATGTATATTTCTCAATTATCTAACTACATTAACCTTTGTTTTATCAAGTTGGATGACCTTCTTGTTTGTTTGGACAAGGTTCAATCCCAACTTCTTGCATATAGAAAATGGCATAACATTCCCTAAAGCCCCTGAATCTAACAAACAATTATGTAGATTCTTCCCACAGATTCTTAAACTCAAAAGAAATGGTGGGGTACCTACCTTTCTTCTATAAAAAGCTGCGTTCATGTCTGCAATAGGTGCCACCTTGTTTTTCCCTTTTGATTTATCAGCTTGCTCCAAAGCTTTCAGCACTATCTCTCGTTGAGTAGGGCACCACTTTAGGATGTCAAAATATGATAAAGAGGTTTTCTATCTCTGCATCTCAGCAACAATATCAAATTCTGCGTTATAGCTTACATTACTTTTGACAACACCAGGTAAATTACCTTTGTTATGGAAGTTAGGTGGACCTTTTGGTGGAGGAGGGTTGTTATCAGTACTTTGATTTGGAGGAACCATGTGATTAGGTGGTGCTGATGTAGTGAACAAACCCTTATTCTGATTTCTTAGGAAGTGTCCTCCCTTTGTCTGAAAGGCTTGGGCATCATACGAATCTTCCTCTAGTTCATTCTTAATTTGCATTGGGAATGAAGATTCTTCCTCAAAGAGGTCATAAGTCATTGCTGTATCTATTGAGCCACCTTCTTTATTTGAATTCCCTTGGAATGTTTGGGAATCTTCCTGTGCCATCTTGACAACTTTCTCCATTTCAGGGCAGTTTACTTCAGAATGAGTTGCAGTATCATGCAACTTGCACCAGTTAGTCATAAAATTAAGGTCAACCACATTTGCAGTATGTGACCTATCCTCATTAGCTTGGTAATTGTGAGAAAATCCACCATTGTTTGGCCCTATATTCCATTGTCGGTTGTTATTTGGCCTCTTGTTATATCCTCTATTTTGATTTTGATAGCCTTGATTAGGGGAGTTTTGGCCTTGATAACCCCTTTGGTTGTGATTGTAGCTATTTTGATAATTACCCTGATTGTTATTGCTCTGATTAGGGTAATTACCTCAGTTTTGAGAATGGTTCAATCTAAGCTGAGCCATGTCATTTGTGACCTGAGACAACGTTTTCTTTAAGGTCTCTACCTTGTTTGTGAGTTGAACTATCTTTTCACTTTCAACATTATTAGCAACAAGTGACTGACCGCCATGATTTGGTGTTCTAGCTTGGTTATGATGACCATGCGGACTATGATGAGCCTGTGACTGTTGAAAGAAGTTAGGAGCTTCATTGGCAAAGAATGGAATGGGAGATTGAGTCTACAACTCAGACATAGGTCCATAATGAGAAGGAGACATCCTTGGGATAGTACTGAATACAGGGGTTGGGCTAGGTATTTGATACCCTATTGAGGGAAAACCTCCTCCCAAACTTCCTTGTTGAGAACTAATTTTTTGTTGTAGCTTAATGGCTAGATGATAGACTTTAGACAAAGAATCAATATCTACTGGTTGATATGTCCTTTGTAGGAATAAGCCAATCAGAAGGTCTATAACTCTAAAGTATGCTTGAATGACACTATTCTCATCAACTAGATAAGGGTCTTGCAGTCTCCTATACATTCGTTGAAACCTAGTATTAAACAAGGGAAAAGGTTCACCTGGCTCCTTCCTAATGGTAGCAAATTGGTGGAATAAAATGGCTGGATCCACGTAAATCCTGAATTGATTGATGAAAGCATTCTCGAGGTCTGTCCAGCTCAGAATAGAATGCTAAAGAAGATTTAGATACCAGTTGTACACCATATCTCCTAAGGAATAAGGGAACAACCTACAAACTACATCATGGTGAGCTATCTGAGCTCTGGTACAAGCGTCCTTAAAAGCTTGTATGTGCTCTTCAACACTCCTTGATTCACCATGAATGTATTTGGGATAGAATTTCTCAGGATTCTTAGGCATATCATGAAAGCCTCCAGGAATAGTCCCCAATGGAGAGGGATTATTCTGAAAAAATGCCATTGGTGGTGGTGGTGGTTGAGCTAGCTATTGGATGGGTCGAACCAGCTGTGATGGCACTTGAGGTGGATTCAGTAGTGGATTGATATGTATCCACTGGGGTATTGGTGAAAATCCTGGTGGAGTGAGTGGGGCTGACAAGGGTGGGATGATGGTTTCCCCAGTCTTGTGAATCCTGTGTCTTGTTGGGGTCTTAATTTCTATCAGAGGAGGTTGATTTTCAGCTGATCAAAGAATTCTACGGGACCTTTCTAGTGAGAAAAACCTAGTATTATCCAGCTTGGTCTTCTAAGCCCTCCCTCTAGTGCCAATTCTCTGTTGATGGTCAAAATATCACAACAATAGTTAAACATAATATCACTATTCTGCTCTCCTGAAAGAGAAAGAATAACACATGGATATCTAACTCCCAAGGTCTTTGTAATCGGTTCTCGACTGTGCTGAATTCACTTAATGGTTGATGTGAACTATAATGTTCAAGGGGCCTGCTGGTGTTGAGCTTGTGGATTGTTCTAAGATCAAGCATAAATTCAAACCTACTTTAACTAGGTTTTTTTTTTAAAGAAACAAAAAAAGATAGATCAAAGCTTTGGAACTGAAGAGAATAATAATTCATCCAACTTAACCAGATTTGTTACCTTTCAAGGAATTACTAACTAAAACTGCAGAACAAAATTAACTTGTGATTGACACACAGTTTCATTCATTCACAGTGCTAACTTCAACAAAAGATTTTAAATCACCATTTAAACAAAACATAAAATAAGATTTCATTCCTTGAAAGCTTTGCAAATCAAATGATTAACCCAAGATAAACACCATTTAGGAACACAATATGAAGTAGATTTAAATCTGGTTGCTTCTACTATTAATGAAATAGATAAGCAACATTTACAAATCTGGCACAATCACCAGTGTACATAAAACCTATGTCTTCAGATTGTTTCCATCTATACTAAGAAAACTTGAAAGATACATTACTTCCTTTTGTCAAATCTAACTCCTATTCTACTGCTACTCTTAAGTTTCTCTACTGCTACTAGTTTTTGAAAAATCTCTCTCTCTCTCTCTCTCTCTCTATCTTTTTGTATTCTAAAACTTCTACTCCTTTACAAAGAGGAAAAAATTCCATATATACAGAACGTTCCAAAAAGAAAGTCGGCCCTTGTTTTAGGGTTTTACAAAATATCAGCTGATTGCAGGAGGGTCGGCCCTCAGATCTTTTGGAATGAAGTTAATGCTGCATTCAATGTGTATCCCCACTGTCCACGTTGGTGAAGGATCACCCTTAGGAGAAGCCTTCAGATCTTTTACAAGCACAACATTAACTTCATGCCCTCGTGTCCATCCTCTAGCTTCCTTGAAGGGCTACTTTGAATGCTCTAAAGAATTATCATTAATGCCGATGTACCTTCGCTAGTAGACACCACAACTGTCCCTAAGACTCGCGGCCTCTTCTTCCCTCAGCTTCTTGGCGCTCAAGATCTTTCTGTCAGTTGATCGTCCTTTGGAAGCAACATCAGACTTTCTGTCCAGATCCAAACACCATCGTTCCCGAGTTGATTCATCAGCTCATTCACAAAGTAGATCCACACTGGTTGCATTCTGTTGATCCTCTTCATAGAGGTAGTCAATCAGTTAAACTACCCAAGGTTCACCTTTAATTCTCTCTGATTGGTTGAACACATTCAACGTAAGATTCCTA